>VYZT01011792.1:7261-22827 GCA_013400735.1 Pomatostomus ruficeps
TAAGGAAAGTTGGGAGTTTTTTTTTTTTTTGAAATGTATAGCTGTTAAAGCATGAGGAAAAATTTTACCACTCCATGGATGAATGAGAAGCTTCAGAAACTAACAACCTACATCAGAGGTTCTCGAGTTTTCCACACTTTGGGGGGGGAAAAAAAAAAGCGAGGAACAGGTGTTACTCCTTCCCAACCCCGTGAGGCGTTGCTCGCACAGAACGTGGTGTTGCTGCCACGTCCTGAATCTGTTTGATTTCTCATATTTCCTGCTGGTTTTCTTTTGAAAATCTACACAATTTCCCAGTTTTTGGGGTTTTTTTTTTGCCCCCAGCTGCTCCGGCTCACCACGGGTGGGTTCAATCCCTTCCACCCATTGTGGCAGCTCAGGTGGATCCAGATGCTCGGAAAAAACTCAGGGAAAGGAGGCAAAATTCTCTTTTTGGGGGTCACTCTGAGAACCAGTGCACGTAGGTCGTAGCTGCCGACACAGCCGAGAGAGTGGCAAAATCGAGGTTAAATCCCCCAGGACACGGCGGCTGCTTCATGCCATCACCCCCCTGGCTGCTGTGGGGACAACCCAGGGCAGGGAGGGGACACGCATGCGGTACGGGAATTGTGCCATTCTTCGGATTAGCTACGGGGTTGGGGAAGGGAGGGGGGGAAAAAGGGAGGGGGCAGAGCGATAAAAAATTAGAAAAGAAACCCGAGGTGCGGCGTGGGAAGCGTTTATGGAACATGGATGCGGTTCTGCTTTTCTGAAACCCAAGATTTCCCCCTTGGTTTGCGTTTTTGCTTTGCAGCTAGTGCTGACAGCAGCCAAATCTTGCTCTAAAGCGTTACAGAATACAGGATCTAGCACAGGAATGTCTCTCCACGCTTATCCAACTGCGTTGGGTAAGCCCAAAGAGGCCTAGTGTAGAGAAAGTTTATATATATATATATATATATAAAAAAAAAATACACAAAGATACAGGCCAAAATAGATTCCAGCAGGTCAAAATTCTGCTGTCAGCAACAAGAGCAAAAGACATCACTAAAATAAACTGAAAATAATAAAAAAAGGAAAAAAAAAATACTTGGCATTTCCCACACACAAGAGACTGGCAGTATAAACGAAGTTTTGCGGAGCTGTGATGAAAGCAGCCTCGAAGCTGAGGGCAGCATTTCATCACAATATATTTGTCTGAGTTAACCAGAAATCCAGAGTGTCGGAGCCAAAGGAGAAGTGTTTGCATTTAAATCACGTTTAGTTGTTCCAGCCTTTGTCTAAGAAGAGATGGGAAAGGGAAAAAACGCTGGATTCCGTCTGTTTGTGAAGGTTTGTTTGTTAAATTGGATTCCAAAGCCAAAGGAGGGGGACAGATTTTGGGATGGGGTTGGGGGAAGAGGAAGATGGAGGGGTGGAAGAGGAAGAGCAAGAGGTCATTGAGGAAGGCAGTAAATAAATAAAAAAAGGGGATTTTAAACGGTCAGACATCACAAGATGAGGAAGAGTGAAGAAATCAGAATAACAGTGAAACTCTGAGGTGAAGTTTTGAGCAGAAGCGATCAAACCCAGCAAAACTCTGAGGTGAAGTTTTGAGCAGAAGGATGAAATCCAGCACCCCCAGCAAAACTCCACAGTGAAGTCTTGAGAAGGGATGAAGCTCAGCATCCCCAGCAAAACTCTGAGGTGAAGTTTTGAGCAGAAGGGATCAAACCCAACATCACCAGCATAACTCTGAGGTGAAGTTTGGAGCAGAAGGATGAAACTCAGCACCCCTAGCAAAACAGATGAAGTTTTGAACAGAAGGGATCAAACCCAGCACCACCAGCAAAACTCCGAGGTGAAGTTTTGAGCAGAAGGGAGCAAACCCAGCACCCTCAGAAAAACTCTGAGGTGAAGTTTTGAGCAGGAGGATGAAACTCAGCACCCCTAGCAAAACAGATGAAGTTTTGAACAGAAGGGATCAAACCCAACACCCCTAGCAGAACTCCAAGGTGAAGTTTTGAGAAGGGATGAAATCCAGCACCACCAGCAAACCCCCACGGTGAAGTTTTGAACTGAAGGGACCAAACCCAACACCACCAGCGTAACTCTGAGGTGAAGTTTTGAACAGAAGGAATCAAACCCAGCACCCCCAGCAAAACTCTGAGGGGAAGTTTTCAGCAGAAGGGATCAAATCCAGCACCCCAAGCAAAACTCTAAAGTGAAGGTTAGAGCAAAAGGGATCAAACCCAAAACTCCGAGGTGAAGTTTTGAGCAGAAGGGATCAAACCCCACACAAAACTCCGAGGTGAAGTTTTGAGCAGAAGGGATCAAACCCCACACAAAACTCCGAGGTGAAGTTTTGAGCAGAAGGGATCAAACCCAGCACCCCCAGCAAAACTCTGAGGGGAAGTTTTCAGCAGAAGGGATCAAATCCAGCACCCCAAGCAAAACTCTAAAGTGAAGGTTTGAGCAAAAGGGATCAAACCCAAAACTCCGAGGTGAAGTTTTGAGCAGAAGGGATGAAGCTCAGCACAAAACTCTGAGGCGAAGTTTTCAGCAGAAGGGATCAAACCCAACACAAAACTCCGAGGTGAAGTTTTGAGCAGAAGGGATCCAACCCAGCATGCCCAGATTTAGATTTTGACAGGAATGACTCTGTTAAAGCCTAGGGAAATGAACTGCGTTCAGCAGAGATCCGAGAGGAGCAGACCAGAGTGATGGGGCCAGGGAGGAGAAGAACAGGAGAACAGCACAGCAAGAACCTGGAAATCCCTTCCCAGCTGCTGGCCTGGCCAAGAACAGGAACCAGGAGAGGCTGAGCCTGCACCAAAGGCGCTTTGCTCCTTCAGAGGTGTGACAGGGCTGCAGTGCTGGGGCTCTGGATGAGGCAGAGCTGGCAGGAGCAGGCGAGGATCACGTGGAGACCTGACACAGGCAGCTCCTCGAGGACGCCGCTGAGAACCTGGTGCCCAGGGCTCTCCTGAGGAGCTGAGGTGAACGGATGCTACAGGGACCAGGAACAGGGACCAGGAACAGGGACCAGGAACGGGGACCAGGAACAGGGATCGGCAACGGGGATCGGCAACGGGGATCGGGAACGGGGATCGGGAACAGGGACCGGGAACAGGGATCGGGAACAGGGACCGGGAACAAGGATCAGGAACAGGGACCGGGAACAGGGACCGGGAACAGGGACCGGGAACAGGGATCATTTTCCCTCCTCCTATCAGGAAATAGGTGTGAACTTCCAAAGGAAGGGAGAAGGCAAAGTTCAGAAGGGTCTGAGGAGAGCCTCTGGAATTTTACCAACAGCCTTTAGAAGGATAAGGGGAGCAAGAGAACACAGAGCAGAGAGAGAGGGCAAGAGGAAACGTGTTCTGGGATGCACAGCCAGCAGCACCCAGCAGAAACTCCAGGAATTCTTCCCGCACCCCCCGGGACTGCCACGGCCGTTCTGGGAGATGACTGTTAGTCAGCACACTAAAAAAAGCCTGGAACGGCACAGAACGAAAGGCAGAGAGGCAGGATTCAAGAAGTGCTGGAGAAATCAGATGAATCGGGGGAAGAAGTTTCCTGTGGATGGAAACAAGACCTTTCCCCCACCTGGCACTTGTGCTTTTCACCCCGGGCCCTCCCTGCATTGTTGTTTTTTTTTAGTAGAGCTTGAAGCAGAGAAGCCATTAATCGAGACAGGATTAATCCAGACCAGGCATGATGTTTTAGTACCTTTTGCTCAGAGGCTGCAAGGCTGGGATTAAATATTGCAAAGATAAGAGATGGATACAATAATTAATGAAATATTTCAGAACTCCAGCCCCAAATCACATTCGGATGCCAGTGCCTTTTGTCTCGTCTACCCAAAACCAGCTGCTCTAGAGCATTGAAACAGAGGGATTTATGTGCTGCTTAAATCAAAGGGATCTGTTGGAAGAAGATTAGGATAGCTGAAGCAAGAAAATAAAAAAAAAGAGAGAAAAAAAAAAACAAATATATTGAAACTTCGTTTACACTCCAATAAAAGACAAAGCCCGTCCCTCCTCTGACTGCGGAACTGGCCTGTACCTCTGTGATAAATTATCACCTAGAGAGAAGAAATCTAAAGAGATATCGTTAATCACAGTCAAACAATTCACAAGAGAGAAAAGAAACAAAAAAAAGGAACTTACTTAACGTTACCATACTTTACTATGAAACACTTAAATATGCCACTAAGGATGTATGTCTAAATTAAAAATAAAACTAAGACTTAACAGCTTAATAAATATGAAGTAAAGGATATATTTCTTAATAACGAGGCAGAAGAGAAATGAGAAGTTCAGATGGCAAACTATTCTCTAGCATGTCCAACATGCTACAGGGGTGGGAGCACGGCTAAAGCTTCGCGTGCCGAAATATTGCCTCTCCCTTGGCAAACGGATGGTGGATGCAGAGGGACGTGGGTGACATGGAACTCGCTTCGTATTTTGACCAAAGGTTCCCAGCTCCATTCAAAATCTACTGCATATTCCACATTTTTGGGGTTTTTCCCCTCCCCGCTCCTTAAAATATAGGGATTGTAAATCCCGATTAAAAATAGATTTATATTGTGGAATTATTTTGTGTTGTTGAAGAAGTGTTTTGGTTTTTTTTTTAATTTGAGGTGAAGCCATTTAACCAAAACAAAAAGCAGGTGGATGGATGGATTCTGTCCTGGCTCGTGCTCTGGCTGGAGCACCCCCCATGCACTCACAGACCCAACGTACCTTTCAGGTGGAACAGGAGGAAAAATCTTAATTTTTTTTCCCCCTTTCAAAAGTTACCTTAAAGCCACAGGAGTGGCTCGAGAATCAAATTTCATTCAACTATTAAAAAAATTTAAAAAAAACCCAAAAAAACAAAACCCAACCCATAAATGAGCATGAAACATCTGAGTTGAAATGCACAGACCCAAGTGAAGCTGGAGATGAAGAGTCTACACTCGAAGTGATGTTTGCCCAGTGAATTAATTCTTTTTCCTGAGGCAACATAGGAGTAAAAAAAAACTAAATAAAAAAATAAAAAAATAAAAAATCTACCTTTTCTGATGGTGTGAAATAGTTTGCCATCTGACTATAGGAGAGCATGAAGGAATTTCAAGGACAAACTAGATCAGCCTTTACCTCGGGGCCTCTGTTTCTCTGCGTCATAGATCATTACAACTTCAGTGACCTGGAAGAGAGGAGGGAAATTCTGCTCACTGCGCTACCAGGGGAGGGCTGGAACAGCCAGCGCCGGCTGCTTCCTGCTCCCTGCCCACAGAGCGCAACCCAGCTGCGGCCGTCATCCCAAAAATCCCAAAAACAGGGAGTATTTCCCTCCCTGCGAGCTCAGAAAGCCTCAGTTCATCTGTGTTGTCTCATCACACTTCACTTTTTATTTTAATTTCATTTAACGCCGCGGTTGTTGCTCTGTTTGCGCCCACTCCGCGGCCTGTTACGCACCCCAGAGGTTTGTTTTCCAACAGCTTTTTAAAAAGCTTTTTAGAAGATGATTTTCCCTGTTTTTAACCATTTTTACTTTGGCCACGAGGAGCTGCTTGAGCTGCAGGAATGCGCAGGGCTCCTCTGACTGAATTACTGGAGGCCCAGAGCACCAACGCTTTAAACAGCTTTACAAAACCCCTCTAAGTGCTGGATGAGCAGCAGCAGTGTGATTTTTAAACCTAAAAAAAGACCAAAAAAATGGAAATTGCAAGCTGTTCAAGGGTTTCAAGGTTATTCTTCTCAGAACAAGCACCGCTGTGAGCTACGATTTCAACAAAACCTGAGGTGCCATGTTTGTGTCAACATTAAAACGGCTGAAGGGAGCTGCTCAGAAATCTCCCAAGTACAGAAAAGTGGTCACAAAACGGGCGTGATTTTGAGGATTTTCAGGATATTTTTATTGAATAAAAGGAATTTAAAACGGGACACGATTTGAGGTTTATTTACAGCCAGAAAACATCTGGGTTTGAGTGACTGCGCTGACTCGGGCACATCCTGCTGGGTGCTGCCAGCGGGGTTTGGGGATCCCTGTGGGGATTGTGCCATGGGGACGGTGACAGATTTGGGGATGGTGACAGATCTGGGGACAGCGACAGATCTGGGGACAGCGACAGATTTGTCCCTCCACTGCTCCACCTGGATCCTGAATGACCCAGCACGACCAGGGATAAAAAAGTCAGCGCCTGCCTCAAGTTCTTCACTCTCGTGGTTTGTGGGACTCGTGACAACTCCGGGAAGGATTTCTGATTTCTGAACTACGAGCCGAGTGCTGCTACTTACTCCGAGGGCACTCACAGGCGTGGCTGCTGCCTTCTACACCTGCAGGACATGCCCTGTGCATGTCCCCCAGCATCCAGGGCGCGGCTGGAAAGCCAAGTCTGGGAGGAAGAGCCTTTAGAAACTGCACCCCACAGCTGTGGAACGCGCTCCCTGCTTTTATCCTTAGTCTACTGCAGCTTTTCGAGCTGAAAAGTTGTTAGCTGTTGCTTGCTTTGTGTTTTAAATAAATTATCTTAATTTTAAACACTGATTTAAGATAAACTTTAGAATTTCTCAATAAATTCTTTGCTGTCACTAAGAAATCTTAAAGAAAATTTATTGGAAAAAGTATCAGAAACCACACTGAGTGCCAGCCGAGTTCATTTTTACCAGCACAGCCCTGAATTTAACTCAGGCAATCTTTAATTTCCTCAAACTTATTCACAGCTGAATTATTTAATTCTGTAGCTTACCATCTTAAATGGACAGGGAGAGCTGGGATAAATGGGAATTAAAATTAAATTTAAAAAAAATAATGATGAGAAAATAGAGTCATTTCAGTCCAAGGTTAAAAAGTGAATTTTAAGAGGTGCACGAGGAGCAGTTTGTCTCAGAATGGAGGTTCTAGGGACACCAGAACTGAGATTCCAGATGAAGATTTAAAAGCAGCAACTGCTCCCAAAATAATGGCAGGAGACCAAATTTAACCTCTGTGCACACATAATTAAAGACCAGGATCTTAAAATTCAGCCCATTGAGGGATTCACTGTTCCTCAATTAAAAAGCAAATTTTTTTTAATTGTCCAGCTGTAAAGTATGAAGAGAAGGGGGAGACGAGTGGAAATAATAATAACAAAAGGATTAATTTGTAAGCCACCTCAGGAGTTTTTGGAAGTAAGGACAGAATAAAGCACCAGGTAGCCTTTAACACGAGGAGACAGAAGCAGTAAATTCCACACGAGCAGCAGGTTCTGCCAGGGGACATTTCCAGAGGATGAACGTTCAGTTTCTCACAAAATGCTTCGTGTGCCCCTTCAGCAGTTTGCCCAAATCACCCCCAAATTTGCCCGCTTGAGGAAATGTGAGGGGAGGCACCTTCCCCCCCCACCAGGACTCACCACTCCGAACTTCTTGAAGTATTCCCTGAGCTCTGTCTCGCCACAGTTGTGAGGAATCCCACCAACAAAAATTTTATTGGATTTATTGTTATCGCTCCTGGATCCTTTCTGCTAAAACCGAGGAGGAGAGAAAATTCAGTCAGGAGCACGGCGAGGTTGGCTGCTTCTGTCGTTTCACACTGAACCATCAACAACGGGCTCTGGCAGGCTGAGGGGGAGAGCTCCAGCCTGGAGTTCTCCCAGGGCATTTGGAGCTCAGATATTCAGTGTTCCCTGTTCTTCAGGGGATCAGGAATTCGGGGTCGGTGCTCTGAGGCCTTTCGTTTATTTTACACTGAAATCTGATGAAGCTGCAGGGTGTGGAGCGGGCTGGAACAGCACCAGCCCTGCCAGACGCTGCTCAAAATCTGAGCAGCTCCACCAAGAGCATCGCTCAGAGCTCGGCAAATGCCCCACCCAAACTGACACTGCTCGGCTCAGAGCCCGCCCGCGGAAATCTCGGTAAAGAAATAAAATTTAGAAATAAAATTTAGAAATAAAATTTAGAAATAAAATATAAAAAATAAAATTTAGAAAATAAATTTAGAAAATAAAATATAAAAAATAAAATTTAAGAANACCAGCCCTGCCAGACGCTGCTCAAAATCTGAGCAGCTCCACCAAGAGCATCGCTCAGAGCTCGGCAAACGCCCCACCCAGACTGACACTGCTCGGCTCAGAGCCCGCCCGCGGAAATCTCGGTAAAGAAATAAAATTTAGAAATAAAATTTAGAAATAAAATTTAAAAAATAAAATTTAGAAATAAAATATAAAAAATAAAATTTAGAAATTAAATTTAGAAATAAAATTTAGAAATAAAATACAAAAAATAAAATTTAGAAATAAAATTTAGAGATAAAATTTAAAAATAAAATTTAGAAATAAAATTTAGAAATTAAAT
Organism: Pomatostomus ruficeps; assembly: GCA_013400735.1. NCBI lineage: Eukaryota > Metazoa > Chordata > Aves > Passeriformes > Timaliidae > Pomatostomus > Pomatostomus ruficeps. The sequence goes on from VYZT01011792.1 coordinate 15,544, forward strand.
TTAGAAATAAAATTTACACTCGAGGCCTGCACACTGACTTCTGCCTTTAAAACGTGGATTTAATCCAAGGGAATTCGAGAGGACAACAGGGATCTTTCCTTACCCATCCTTCCTTCGGTCGTGTCCGCTCTGGCTGCATCCCCCGAGGTGTACATGGCTTTGGATCAATCTGGAAGAAATCCCAGTTTGGTCAGAGCTCAGCAAGCAGAATTTTGCTCTCAGAGTTACGTTTGTGGCAGCTGAAGGCAGCGCTGCTGACCTGCAGCTCCTCAGAGCAAAGCAACACGAACCACAGCGTTAGAGCTGCCTTAAAATAAATTATTGAAACCAACAACCAGGTTAACTCTGCAAATAAAGAGCCAGAATTTAAAGTAAATATTTGAATCTGGTGCAGGAAAAAAAAAAAAAAATGACAACACAAAAGCAACTTACATTTCGGCCATCTAACGTATGAGGTCTGCTGGCCAGCACTGTTCCCACACAGTTGGGATCTTTGAATTTGACAAATCCAAATCCTCGAGATTGATTTGTTGTTTTGTCTTTCATTATTACACAGTCTACGACCTCTCCATACTGGGAGAAGTAGCTACGAAGGGTTTCTGTTAAAGAGAGAAAAAAAAAGCCAGTATTAAACAGAACCAGACATTGACAACAGCAGGCTGTGTTTGCAATTACGAGACACGAGATCAGCAAACACGGAAAACAACTTCAAACTCGTCTTTTGGAAATGATCACATTGTACTTCCTGTAAACAAATGGCAGACAACAGTTTATTTCCACTCGTGCAAATGGAAAAAATAGGAAAGTGATTATAAAAAGGGTTGTCTGTCGAGCTGACAGAAACTTCAGCACCAAATAATATAAACCTAAAAATATTAACATGTGTCTGAGCTGTCTCTACAGGAAGTTTTATTAATTAGCAGAGGAGCAGGAGGCTCTCAGCCCAACTCTCCCACCCCAGCAGCGCCCGTGAGGAGCTCGGGTTGGGTTTTCACCGCAGCAGCACACGGTGCTCACCTTGTGTCGTGCTCCAGTCCAGGCCACCCACGAACAGCTTCCTGCAAGCGAAGCACAGGGCAGGTTTAGCGGCTACAGCAGATGCTCCAGCTTATTTAAGGCACAACTCAGCTCTTCCGGACAGGTTTGGGGGTTCTGAGGGGTCCAACAAACCCCACAGAGCTGATTAAACCAAACCCTTCCTCTGTGGCTGCTCTGTGCTGCTCCTCGCTCACCACAAATCACCCACTTGGCCGCCAGCCCCTTGTCCCGGGGTGAAAGCAAAAGCAGAAGTGCGGAGCCCAGGCCTGGGACAGAAGTCAAACCTGTGCAGCAGGTAGGAAATAACAGAGCAGCACTAATCCAGCGCAGTTGTGAAACCACTGCACAGCCCAGTTTCGAGACAGCGCCGAGCAGATGAGAAACCCATGGTTAAACCCCAAATAAACTGCTTAAAACTGATTCAACCCTTTCCATGCACAGAGCACCCCAATCTGCGGGGTTTCGTGTCACAGCACGCCCATGAAGCCGGGTAGGTGCTACAGGAGCTCCGTGCCAGGCTGCCGGCTCTGCAGCTCTTTATCAACTCCTGGGTGTGACAAAACTTGCAGCAGAGTCATTTACTCGCTAATTAAAGGTTGGTTACAGCCACCCCAACACTTGGCCGTTGTCAGTGGCAAGAACCAACCCCAAATAACCCTCAGAGCCGCCTGTGGCTTCCTCCTGAGGAGCAGCACCGAGCTCTGCTCTCTGGGAGCAGGAGCAGCACCCAGGGAAGGGCTGGAGCTGGGTCAGGGGTGGTTTAGGGTGGGTATCAGCAAAAAGTTCTTCTCCAGAGGGTGCTGGGCACTGCCCAGGCTCCACAGGGAATGGGCACAGCCCCGAGGCTGCCAGAGCTCCAGGAGGGTTTGGACAGCGCTGGGTGGGGTTGTTGGGGTGTCTGTGCAGGGCTTTGATGATCCTTGGGGATCCCTTTGAGCTCGGGAGATTCGGTGATTCTGTGAACTCTGCTGTTCATGGCTCTGCACAGACAAGCCCTGGGATAGTTATTTTTGGGGGATGCCCTGTAGTTCTCCATCAAACCTTAAAGGGAAAAAAACTCCTTCTGCTTTGTCTTCTACTCGCCCTCACCCATACCCGGGTACAGCTGAGGGTGGTGGGAATTCCTGCATCCTCACTCACATGGGCAAAGTTGAATTTCTCCTAATAAAAAAAATACTGAACTTCCTCTCACCTGCTCTTTTCGAAGCAGGTAACAGCAGGGAGAGCCCAGTCACCCCCAGCCAGAGCAGGGGGAGCATCAGGAAAGTGAAAGCTCTGCAACTGGAAGTTCCTGTGGAGCAGGGCAGCTCACTGACAAAACCAGCCCGGCCCTTTCCACTTTGATTCGCTCCTCTGTGACAGGACATCGTGTCACGACCCTTCTGCAGCAGCCAAAGTGACAAAATCCAGCACTACACAGCACCTACGTGCCTTGTTCCATTGAGGCAAATTCCCTTCCTAAGTTACAAGCTGAGACGTGACACGAGTCTTGTCTTTCACGAAAACAGACCGACTGTTAAGCGCTGATCAAAGCGTCTCCTTGAGCGGCCAGAAAACAACCGAGCTGGTGACATGTGAGGCAAAGACAGCTCTCAGTGTCACGGCGGGCGGCGGCTGCATCTGCTGTGGCGTTACTGTAATGCAAAGGGACGGGTCACCCCTGCCTGGCCGAGAGCAGCGAGGGCAGGATGGGTCACCCCTGCCTGGCCGAGAGCAGCGAGGGCAGGATGGGTCACCCCTGCCTGGCTGAGCGCAGCGCGGGCAGGACGGGTCACCCCTGCTCTGCTCACCACAGGGCAGCACGGGCAGGATGGGTCACTCCTGATCTGCTCACCCAAGAGGGGCACGGGCAGGACGGGTCACCCCTGCCTGGCGGGACCCACAAACATCGAATCGAACTCCTGGCCCTGCATCCCCCCCAGAGCAGCACGGGTCACCCCTGCTCTGCTCACCACAGGGCAGCACGGGCAGGATGGGTCACTCCTGATCTGCTCACCCAAGAGGGGCACGGGCAGGACGGGTCACCCCTGCCTGGCCGAGAGCGGCGTGGGCAGGACGGGTCACCCCTGCTCTGTCCCCCCCAGAGCAGCACGGGTCACCCCTGCCTGGCTGAGAGCAGCACAGGCAGGACGGGTCACCCCTGATCTGCTCACCCCAGAGCACCGCAGGCAGGACAGGTCACCCCACCTAGCCTGGAGAGGTGTGGGCAGGACAGGTCACCCCTGCTCTGCCCACCCCAGAGCAGCATGGGCAGGACGGGTCACCCCTGCCTGGCTGAGAGCAGCACAGGCAGGACGGGTCACCCCTGCTCTGCCCACCCCAGAGCAGCGCGGGCAGGATGGGTCACCCCTTCTGGCCTGGAGAGGTGTGGGCAGGACAGGTCACCTCTGCTCTGCCCACCCGAGAGAGGCACAAGCAGCATGGGTCACCCCTGCCCTGCCCACCCGAGAGAGGCAAGGGCAGGACAGGTCACCCCTGCCCTGCCCACCCGAGAGAGGCAAGGGCAGGACAGGTCACCCCTGATCTGCTTACCCCAGAACAGCGCGGGCAGGACAGGTCACCCATGCCCTGCTCTGCCCACCCCAGAGCAGCATGGGCCACCTCTGCCCTGTCCAGCCCTCCCGGTTCTCTGCATGCCTGTTCGGGATGACGAAGTTTCCCTCAAGGATTGGAAAAGTGCCCCCAGCTCCCTCTGGCAGTGCGCTGGCTCCTGGCACGGGCTCGGGGCCTTGCTCAACACCAGCTCACGGCAACAGGTCCTGTTCTGCACCCAGCCAGGCTTCACCCAGGTGGCCGCCACAAGTGTCCCTTCACCACCTTCCCTCCCCACACACAGGACACAAATCTCTCTGCTCCCTGTGTCGTTATTTTTAGGGAAAATAAGTAACTCTGATTTCCTAATAGCAAAGTAAAAACCAGCTGATCTACAATAAAATTCTGACGTGTTAATGATATTTTCCTGACCAAACATATTTGAGCTCACGGTTTGTTTTGGGGTGTTTTTAACTCAATTTGATAGCTCGGTATACAAGATTTATCTATGTTTTTATCAGTCTAAAAGTACCAGCTGTGTTCTGAGAGAACACCAAGCTGCTTGCGGGGAGGGAGGTCACTGAAACCTTCCAATTCCACCATGAATTATTTGTAGCCACCCTACATGGAGCAAAACAGCCACGCTGGGTTGCTCAAGGCCAGCTCCAGCAGCTGTATGGAAATACACAGCCCGGGTTTGTACGCACGCTACGGAATACCAAAAACCAGGAATCCTCTGCCGTGGTTTGCTTTGGAAACACCGAGCAGAGCCAGAGTTTACAAAAATGCAGATGTGGTACCGCACAGGACAGCCGTGAGTGAGGCAGGGTGGCTGTGTGAGTGCTCCTGTCCCCACGCTCGGCTGCGTCACCGACCCTTTCCCAAGGTCCTGGTCACCTTCCAGCCCCTAAAACTCTCCATCCTAAAAGTTTATAGGCTGATAGTTATTAAATTCATAGAAACATATCAAATTCATAGAATACCCTGAGTTGGAAGGGACCCACAAACATCGAATCGAACTCCTGGCCCTGCACAGATCCCCAACAATCCCACCCTGGGCATCCCTGGGAGCGGTGTCCAAGCGATCCTGGAGCTCTGGCAGCCTCGGGATCATTCCCTGGGCAGTGCCTGAGCACCCTCTGGGGGAAGAACTTTTCCCTGATATCCATCCCAAACCTCCCCAGGCACAGCTCCAGCCGTTCCCGGGGTTCTGCCCCTGCTCCCAGAGAGCTGAGGTTGGTGCTGCCTCTCGGGAAGGAGCTGCAGACCGTGCTGAGTCTCCCCTCAGGCTCTTTTATGTTTTTAGTCCACACCCGCTGACACCACCCCAAACCCCACAAAGCCCCGAATTTACAGACTGGGGGACGCTGGAATGCAAAGCCGCTCCCAGCACAGCCAGGTGACAACACAACACAAACCACCAGGCGGTTTTTTGGGCAGGTGAGTCTGCCCACCGTGAGCAGAGAGACCCCGAGAGCAGCAGAATTCCCCGCGGGGATCACTCCAGGAGCAGAAAGTGGGATAATGACTCCTCAGAAGTTGCAGCTGTATAATAAGTTTTAACCAAGTGTTCTGCCTCGCTTACTTCCTGGGAGAATTTTAATTGCTAATTTATTCTTTGTTGCCACAAAAGTACTTGCTGCTGGAGCAAATCAACTCGGAATTAGTTAAAAAAAAAAAAAAAAAGCATGTACTGGTGTTTTAAAACCACCAAAACTCGACAAAAGCACAAACTCTTTGCCTACATAAGTAATCCGGGGTTTGATTAACAGCTTTGATTCACACCTCAGCACAGCCCCCATCAGCTGCAGGACAGAAGGACCAAGATCAGCACTTTTCTTCATCAGAAGAAGCCCCAGTACTAATTAATTACAACAAATAACACTCACAAGGCCCCTCCCTACCCATACTAACACACCTGCAAGGCTTACAGCTTCCTTAAGTGTTTTTTCTTAAAATCTCTGCCTCGAAAAGCAGCTGAATTCATAACTTCCCATCCAGACTCGCTTCTCCAACAGCTTCAAAGCAGAGCTTCCTTCCCAGGGCTGGAGCAGCTGCCGTTTGTTCTGCGCTCTCACCTTCCCCTCTGAGCGCTTTTGCGGGAGGAGAATAAAGAAAATTTCCCTGTCTGGTTAACCCCCGATCCTTCCCGATCCGATTACGGCTCCGAAGGATCCCAGCCCGTGACTGGGAATGAACTCTGGGACAGCCCAGCCTGCTCAGGAGGGGAGTTTGGTGATGTTCCATGCATAACCTGGAGCCTGGCACTCACCTACAGCTCGAAAAGTCAGACCTGATCAGGTCTCTCACAAGGCACCAGGCAGTCATTGAGGCCCAGGAGGAAATAAAAACACTTTCAGAGCAAAACCTACACATTTAAACAGGCCTCATGGAATTTATGTTAGAATTAGACGATGTCTAAGGTCCTTCCCAACTCAGCCCATCCCAACACGATATTCCAACCACTTATCCTGCCTCCTGTAATTTTAGGATTTACAAACTAAGAACATGCGGTAAATAAGCAGCTTACAGAGCAGCGCAAGCAGCACGGGACAAGAGGTTTGTGTTCCCAGTTTCAAGCAAGGTGACCGGTTCCGATGGGCAGATTCTGTGCCAAAACTCGCAGTGGAAGAACCAGGCAAGGATTTTTAAAATCCGGTTTTTGCTCCTTCGAGTTCTACCATGCCCAAGTTCTGCAGTCTGATAATTTCAATGTCACCAGGGTACAGCTCTCAAGTAAAACAACACTGAGAGGCGCTGGATGATCTCTAAGGTCCCTTCCAACCCAAGCCTTTCTGTAACTCTGAAAGCACATCAGGAGAACCAGACCTGTGTCAGGTTTTCGGTTTGAAGCCACAAAACCCCCGAAAACGCTTAAAACCGGGATTTTTCTTGCCTGAAAACCGGGATTTTCCTGCCTGGACCACATCCCGAGCAGAGGGGAGCTGGGGAGGGCAGCCCGGTGAGGGGACACGGAGGGCGAGGGGAGGCTCCCGAGGGGGGTGGGATCACGAGGAAGTCGCCTTTGTCCCAGCATCTTCCCCCTCCTCCACCGCAGGCCCCTCGGGGCGGCCCTGAGGAGTCACCAGAACAAAGTCCCCTGGGGGTTCACAGAATCCCAGACCGGACCCTCAAGGACCATCGAGTCCAATTCCTGGCCCCGCACAGAACTCTTCAGCAATCCCACGCTGCCCGAGAGCGTTGTCCAAGCGCTCCTAGGGCTCTGGCAGCCCTGGAGCCGTGATCATTCCCTGCGGAGCCTGCTCAGTGCCCACTGAGGGAAGAATCTTTCCCTGATACCCAGCCTGACCGTCCCCGGACACAGCTCCAGCCGTTCCCTCGGGTTCTGTCACGAGTCCCAGAGAGCACAGACCGGAGCTGCCCCTCCGCTTCCCCTCACGAGGAAGTTTTACACTGCGATGAGATCTCCCCTCAGTCTCCTCCTCTTTGGGCTGAACACACCAAGTAACCTCAGCCGCTGCTCCTGAGGCTTCCCCTCAAGGCCTTTCACAATGTCCGCTGCCCTCCTCTGGACGCTCTCTAACACCTCAGTATCTCCCTTACACTGTGGCGCCTCAAACCGCACGCAGGACTCAAGGTGAGGCCGCGCCAGCGGAGCGGGACAATCCCCTCCCTCTCGAGCGGCGTGTTGTCGCCGCGTCAGTTGACAGGGGAGGAGGAAGGACACGGAGGGACACGCGGAGGGACACACGG
>VYZT01011794.1:0-11608 GCA_013400735.1 Pomatostomus ruficeps
TAATTTTATAATATTTTAATAATAAAATGGATTTTTAACAGGTTTGATCAGATCAGCACTGAAGCAGAGACACAGAAACCTTTGGAGAACTTTAAGCAGAATTTTTGTTGCTTGATAATAAAATAATTTTATAATATTTTAATAATTTTAACAGGTTTGATGATCAGCTCGGGATCTCAGCACCCGTCCGGACAGAGCTGCCAAGGGATGTTCAAGCAGGACCAAAACGCTTCCTCTGCCCCAGCCCGAAATATCCGGAATATTTTCCTACCTAATGGCAGCTCAGTGAAAATGATTAACTCCCGGTAATGAATTTCCCACCACAAAAAGATAAAATGTTAATGTGGTTCCTTGCCCAGTCCTGCAGAGCACCAATCCTCAGGAAAAAACATCACCAGAGCGAGAAAGAATTGCAGTTCTTTGGGATGGATAAAGCAGGAGAAATGAATTTTATAAAGGAACTGCTGATTTCCCAAAGCCGCGGGGTGAAGGAGTTGGGGTAAGCACCGATTTAAATAAATTTATTTAAAAATTCCTGAGGGAATTTGCTCCCTGAGAGCTGATCGTGACTGATCCTGGGATGGAGGGAGTGGGGAGTGGGGAGTGTTCAGAGCCCACCCACTCCTGTCACGTTCACCATGAAAAAAAAGAGAAATTTGGGTTTAAGTGGGAGATCGTGTTTTTCCCACTGCTGGACACCAGCTCTCCAAAATTATTTCAATTTTCAAGCCGTCTAAAATTCCAATTTTCAAGCTGCCAGAGTGATAACTCAATCAAAGGCCACAACTTCTTCCCCTCACCTCAAACCCAATTCCTACACCACCAAAATTTAGGAGAATTGGGTGCCCGACAGACAAATAATTCAAAAACTTCCCAGAGAGACAAAGCACAGAGAGCCCCTGAGATTCTCCTCTAAAACCTGTTGTGTTTTCTGAAATTTGTATGATTTAGGAGAAAAAAAGAAACCCCAAATCGAGTCCCAGTGCTTTTAGGGGTTTACAGGAAAATAATCTCTCTCTGCACTGCTCTGGAAAGTCTCTATTAGGAGGCAGAGTTTGGGAAATAAAAGATTATTCACAATTAAAGGATTTTTATTCTGGTGCTGCCTCGTACCACCAAAGCACAGCGGCCACGAGGAACGGGATTGTTTGGGATGCACACGAGAAATGGGATTGTTGTGCACATGAGCAACGGGATTGTTTGGGATGTGCATGAGGAACGGGATTGTTCGGGATCCGCATGAGGAACGGGATTGTTTGGGGTGACAGCCTGGGAGCAGCTGGGGAGGAATGAGATTTGTACCTACACCAAAAAAAAATCTAAAATACATCTAAAATATCTATTTTCCGGGATTTGTGTGTGTCCTTCCTGCTGGGAGCTGTGACACAGGACAGGGATGCAGTGACACAGCTCAGAGAGCGTTTGAAAGCGAAATATTCTGCATTAAAGACACATTTTGGACATTCCCAGCTTCTGTAACAGGCTGAGAGCAGCTGGGGAGGAATGGGATTTGTAAAAAACACAAAAAAATATCTCAAATGCATCTAAAATATCTATTTTCCGGGATTTGCGTGTGTCCTTCCTGCTGGGAGCTGTGACACAGGACAGGGATGCAGTGACACAGCTCAGAGAGCGTTTGAAAGCGAAATATTCTGCATTAAAGACACATTTTGGACATTCCCAGCTTCTGTGACAGCCTGGGAGCAGCCAGAGCTGTGCTGGGGAGGAATGGGATTTGTACCTGCACCAAAAAAAATCTCAAATACATCTAAAATATCTAAAATACGTTCAGGGATTTGCGTGTGTCCTTCCTGCTGGGAGCTGTGACACAGGACAGGGATGCAGTGACACAGCTCAGAGAGCGTTTGAAAGCGAAATATTCTGCATTAAAGACACATTTTGGACATTCTCAGCTTCTGAGTGCACCAGAGAGGGAGGAAAACCCACCCAGACCCGCTGTGGAGGCACAAAGGCATCCAGGACATGTGACACCTGCCTGGTGACAGCTTTCCCGGGAAACCCTGCGTGCAGGTAGAGCATGGGAATCAGCAAATTTCCCTTAAATAATTTCTCTTTCCATGATCCTGGGCTGGCTGATGCTCAGGTGCTGCCACAGCAGCGTGGGACCAAAAAAATTTGATTTTAAAGGGGGAAAAAATGGCATTTGGCAGCTGCAGGTGCAGGCAGAGCATGGGAATCAGCAAATTTTCCCTTCAATCCTTTCCCTTTCCTGCCACCATCCTGGGCTTGTTGGTGCTCAGGTGCTGCCACAGCGGTGTGGGACCAAAAAAATTTGATTTTAAAGGGGGAAAAAATGGCATTTGGCAGCTGCAGGTGCCCCGAGCCGCTCTGTGGGTGCTCTTTACAAAAAACCTGCGTTTACCTGGCAATCCTAGGAGATCACAGCTCCGGGGCAGGGAAATCAAGGGAAAAAGTGAATTCCACAGGGGGGCAAAAGGGAGCTGCAGGATTGAATTTTAAAATGAGAAAGGTACCAAACTCCCGAGCTCCCGATGCCATTGCAGGCGCTGGGAGCGCTCTCAGAGCACACAGCTCCTGTGGGGAAAGGTGAAAAATGCCTCCCTCCTCAAGCTGTTGTCTGAACGAAAGGGAATTATTTATAGCTGCTCCATCTATTATCCATCCTTATAAACCGGGAGCTGTAAAGTGTTTATCAGTTCAGGGCAGGAAAAGTAATTTATTTCTAGAAAAGTGTTGGTAATGTCAGGCTGGATATTTGTGTTTTAAGGGTAAACTTTGCCTGTTGAAGATGTGCACAGAACCACAGCTCTGGGTGCTGCATTTTTGCTTTTTTGCCTCTGATCTTTCCCCCTGGGCCGTACCTGCTCCTGCTGAAAAGCGTTTTTCACAGCCCTTTGTGAAGCGGCTCTGCTTTCATGGCTGAGAATGTGGGGAAAAACCACCTGACAGATGAGGCAGAAGCTGCCCGAACCCCCTCCCTTCCGCCTCATCAGGGATGTCTTTATACACAGAAATATCTCTGGATGTGTGCAGAGACACAGAGAATCCTCCCGCACATCCCAGACCCCGCGGCGGCGAGAATTCAGCGCCGAGCCCATCTCCTCCCACAAACCGCTCTGAATTTTCCTTTTCCAACCCTGCTCACCCCAAAAAGGGGGAGATGGGAAGGGAGAAGGACACGGAGGAAAGGCCGGAGGGAGGAGCTGGTGGAGCCGCTCCAATCCCCAATTCCAGCAGCGTTCCTGCCTCAGGAAGGACAATTTCCAAAGGTTTTCCACGAGGCCCACTGGATGTGGGAACTCTTCCACACCCTGCGAGCTGAGAGCATCCCAGAATTGCTCCTGCATTTACCACCTGCCCAACCTGGCGTTTCCCAGTGCTGGGGGAGCTCAGGATGAGGCCGATGGTGGCATTTCCAATATCTAACGTGGCCTAAGAAACTCCGGCCTCATTCAGGATTTAAAACAGATTTTTCTTTACCCCTCGGGTGGGGAACAGAACAAAAACTCTTCGTGCAGTTTGCTCTGCCCCATCTCTCATTTTCATTGATCTGAGCGTGCCAGGTCAGCACCAGGAAGAAAATGCAAAATTCAGGTTCCAGGTGACCCTTAAATAACCCACGAGAGGGATTTTTCCTGGGATTTTTTCCTGCATGCAGGTCAGAGAGCAGCAGCAGCTGCTGAGGTGTTTCCCATATCCACTGCCACGAGAATTCCTGCCGCTCTGCATCCATCACCTCTCCTGATATCGATAACTCACCCTGAAACTTTAAATTCTGCTGCAAACACAACCCCACCAGAGGGGAAACCTCGTTGTTTCCTTAAAAACCCAGGGAAAAAAACGAACAAACAAAGAAAAAAATCATTAACAAAACTTCCAAGCAAAACTTACACCTCATTTGCTCCCTAAGCAGCGGAACATTTCTGCTTTTTCAACTCCAAATCGCCAGACACCACCGAGGCAGCAGATGAAACCGAGAACCTCGGAGTGCAGGAGAAGAACATTCCACAGGCAGGAACCGGGGCAGCCACTCCAGCTTTTTATTCCTCCACAAAACAGCTCCCTCCAAGCCTTTCCCTCCGGATTTTGGGGGATTAAACCTCACCAAAAGTCTTGCAGAAGAAGGAAGAATCCTACAGAGCTTCCAGGAAACCCCTCAAACCTCCCCGAGCGGCACCCAAAGCAAAAATGACGGAGAACCAAAGGGTCCCCCCTGGTTGGGAGCTCCACACCCCAGAGATGCCCCAGAATTTTGGAATTCTCCCCAAAAATGCTTTTTCTTTCCCAGCCACTGGTTTGGGAAGGAAAAACCTCCTGGCCCCACACCCAGCTGTGCTGCCCCACAGGGAACAGCCCTGGAAGGAGAACTGAGCCCTTCCCAGATTTATTCACTTGGGGAGCAGGAGTTGGGGACAGCGGGATCCGGCTGCTCCACAGGACAGCACCAACACCCACAAAAAGTCCTTTTTAAACTGGTGGGAAACAATTGGGAGGGCCAAGAAGCACCGACCAGCCAATTCACACTTTTTTGTAGGAGCCATAAGCCATTTGGGGAAAAAATCCAAAAAAACCCCAAACAAGCACAATCCTAAACAAACAAAAAAAAAACCTCCAAAAAACCCCGACAAAGAAAGAAACAAAACACCAAAAAAAAAGGATTAAAGGGTAAAACCCAACTGAAATATCTGCAGCAAGGTGGCAAATTTAAAATTATTTGTTTAAAAAATGTATCAGACATTTGTACACAGTGTCAGTCCAGAAAAGAGGATGAAGGTGATTGTTCCATCACACCCCACAGTATCTCAGTCCTTTTTTGCTGATAAATCAGCAAAAACCCAGTTTTATTCCTCCTCAATCACGGTCATCTGGTCAAGCTTTCCAGACATTTATATTCTTTTTTTTTAGAGGTAACCAAAGCAATTGTGGCCAACTTGACCTTTCTTTGTACCTGCAAGAAAACTCCCAGGAATCTGCAATTTAACTGCGAGGCAAATCTGCATTTCAAGCTTCAACTCCGTTATAATTTGTGACTCATAAATTACATTATTCAACATTCTCATGAAAAATAACAGCTATCACGTTACCCGCCGCAACCAGAGCGCACGGCTGCTTTGTGGAGTTTATTCAAACTGGCAACTCATAATATTTCCCATTTCTCCCAAGATCTCCAAAGCACAAAGCCTGCTCAAACTGATTGTGTTCAACATTCGCTGGAGGAGGATGTTGTCGTTTTCCACGCCGCAACCCCAAACAGAGAAATTAAAATAAATCACTTCAGCTCGAAGCCAAACAAACAATTACACGGAGGAACCAGCCAGAGAGGAAACCCAACAGCTTCGCCTGCCAGCCCTTATGAACAGCAGAAATAACACCTTATTCGGGATTCTCAGAGCCACTGTCGCCACCTGGACAACAATCCCAGGTCCGGGAGCTCACAAATCAAAAGTGTCACAGCATCCCAGGGACCTTATTCGGGTTTCTCAGAGCCACTGTCGCCACCTGGACAACAATCCCAGGTCCGGGAGCTCACAAATCAAAAGTGTCACAGCATCCCAGGGACATTCCAGGGGGGGAACGCTTAGGACTGAATTATTGGGGTTCTCAGCACCAATTCCCAGATCCTAAAAATCCCCAGGAGGCTGTGGGTGCCCAGCCCGCAGGAAATGGAGCCTTTTATTGCAAAGGCCTGAGAAAATCCAGGTATTTCCCACACCTCGTGGAAATCATGGACTCATTTGGGTTGGGAAAGACCTTTAGGATCATCCCGAACCCAGCACTGCCACCTCTAAACCACGGCCCCAAAGGCCACATCCACAATCCCTTTGAACACCTCCAGGGATGGAGCAGGAAGGGTTCAGACCCAGATTCAGACCATGCGAAGCTTTTTTGATAATTCCACTAAAAAAAACCCCCAAAAATAATAAAAATAAAACAAAGCCAGCTCAAATTGATTCGTATTTCTGCCAAAATTCGAGCCCTGTGTTCCAGACCAGCAGGAACTCCCTGGAACCCAGAGGTGCCTCCTTCAGACAGCAGTGGAAGCCCAGCCGGCTTTTATCCCAAAGCCCTGAGAAAATCCAGGTATTTGCCACACCTCGTGGAAATCATGGACTCATTTAGGTTGGGAAAGACCTTTAGGATCATCACGAACCCAGCACTGCCACCTCTAAATCACGGCCCCAAAGGCCACATCCACAATCCCTTTGAACACCTCCAGGGATGGAGCAGGAAGGGTTCAGACCCAGATTCAGACCATGCGAAGCTTTTTTGATAATTCCACTAAAAAAAAACCCCAAAAATAATAAAAATAAAACAAAGCCAGCTCAAATTGATTCGTATTTCTGCCAAAATTCGAGCCCTGTGTTCCAGACCAGCAGGAACTCCCTGGAACCCAGAGGTGCCTCCTTCAGACAGCAGTGGAAGCCCAGCCGGCTTTTATCCCAAAGCCCTGAGAAAATCCAGGTATTTGCCACACCTCGTGGAAATCATGGACTCATTTAGGTTGGGAAAGACCTTTAGGATCATCACGAACCCAGCACTGCCACCTCTAAATCACGGCCCCAAAGGCCACATCCACAATCCCTTTGAACAACTCCAGGGATGGAGCAGGAAGGGTTCACTGTCAGATTCAGACCATGCAAAGTTTTTTTGATTATTCCATTAAAGAAACCCCAAAAAATAATAAAAATAAAACAAAGCCAGCTCAGAGTTATTAATATTTTTGCCCAAATTCCAGCCCTGTGTTCCAGACCAGCAGGAACTCCCTGAAATCCAGAGGTGCCTCCTTCAGACGGCAGTGCAGGAATAACCATCCCAGCCTGCACCCACCAGCTCCAACCCATGAAGCTTTTTGGATTATTCCATTAAAAAAAACCAACCAAATAACAAAAATAAACCACACAAAACACCCCCCAGAAGGACCTAAGCTCCAACCCTCGGGAAAATCCCTCCAGGACGCTCTTGGTGTGCCCCAGCACAAGAGGGAGGCACCAAATGCTCTTAAGTGCCCGCGAGCTGCTTGTTTGACCCCCAGTGCCAGCCCAGCCGAGCTCTGCTGTACCAGTGCAATGGTGAGCTCCAAATCTGGCCGCTTAAAATGCAAATTCCCGGCTCAGCCTGGCAGCGAGGCACCGTGAAAGGCGTGATTGTGACTCCCCATGGGCCATGTGACACGCAGCGCTCCGGGGAAACCTTTCAGAAACTCTTGTCCAGTCGCTGAGAGCAGAGGTGGAGCACAATATTTGCCTTTCTCCGAGTCCATGAAGCTCCAGTGCTGCGTCCGGCTCTGCAGGAGGAACTGATGGTTTGGATCATCTCCCTTTCTGTTAGGGATTTCCACTTGGCCCTCTCTCACTGCTGGGGCAGCAGGAAAAAAGACAAATTTCACATGGAATCAGCATCTCTGTTCCCAGGGTGATGCCTTAAGATTCAGCTTTTATATTTCCCAGCCCCTGCGCTGCTTTAGTGGAACTCTCGCACTCCCCACGGGCTGGGAGCTCCTGTTCTCCCATCCTGCTCAGACACAACAAATCCTCTCCAGGCTGCACTCAAGGACACCTCGTTGGCCCAGGCCCCCCAAGATGGAAACGGAGCCTCTAAAAGGGGGGACAGACTTGGGCTCAATTCCATCATCCCCTGGAATTGTCACTGGAGAATGAACCCTGATCTGGGAATGGATCCAAACTGATCCAAGTGGAGCAAACTCGTGCCCCGGGGTCCAGCTTGGGTGTGGCCTCTCCTGGAGAGGCTCTGAGTGCCCGAGGTGTCCCTATTGAAGGCCCTGCAATAAATCCCCAGTTTATTCTCTGAATCCTGTCTGGCCTCTGCTCTAGGGACCCTCTGCTCAGGGATCAAGGGCAGGGCGAGGAGAAGCTCAGCAGAGGGGTGAGCATCGTGTCCCAGAGTGGCACGGGAGAGTGAAAAGGTTGCTCCTTTCCCTTGCTGCTTCCCTCGGAAGAGAGGAAAGAAATTGAGGAGCCCTCCAGACAGGACTGGCACAGCTCCCCTGACTTTGCCCAGCTGAACATGCCTGATGTACAGGCACGAGGGCAGAGCTTTCCAGCAGTTAATTCCAAGCCCAAAGCTCTTCCAAAAACACAGGTGAGGAGGTCACACAGCCTGGAAGCAGCTGGAGAGGAGTTATTGCTTCCCTGGTCTCGGCATCCTGCAGGAACTCGTCACCTTTGGCAGGGCACAGCTGGGAGAGATGTACTTGGCTCTCATCTTTAGGTGTGGAATAATCACAAGAGCTGAGCTAAAGGGATGAAGTGGGGAAAAACTGTGTCCATAATCCAGTTAATGATCACCTTTTATTGGTTTTGGTATCTCCGTACTGAGTTCCCAGTAAATGCACCCAGGACACCCCCCACAGCTCGGCTCTGCTGGGCTACACCACCCCGAGCACGGAGACAGAACTTTTCCTGTCTCTGCCAAACATCCTGGCGAAATGCAGAGCGGCGCTAATGCCACAGCTGGTGCCAAGCTGCAAAACCCAGCTCCCTTCCAGCCCGACGGGCAGAGCAGCAGCTGGGAAATCCCTGGTGAGGAGCGGCCTCCTCCTGCCCGGGTCAGGACTGTGCAACGAGCTGGGGTTTGCTGAGCTCCACCTCGCACCTGCAGCCCCACCTGAGGATACCCAGCAGCTCTCCCAGCACACACCCAGGCATCCTGACCTTGGGAAATGCCCAGAGGAAGAGACAAAGGAAGCACACGTGGCCAGGACGTGCCGTCAGCTCTGCTGCGCTGCTCACGGCTAACGGGAAGTGCCGGCCACGGACAAAAACACCGAGGAGAATACAGGGATGTGACAAATCCTCCTCTCGGCTCCAGCAACACAATCGAGCACGATTCTGCCACTCCTCACTGCCCTGGAATAGATTGAAGCTGGGATGAATCAGACTCGAGAGCGGCTCCCACTTCCAGCATCGCGCACGGCCGCCGCTGTCCTAATCAATCTCCGAGCGCTCGCGATCCTCCAGGAAACTTTTCCATTCTGGGGAAAAGACAAAGCCTCTCTGAAATCAATCCATCACTGGCAAGCTGGAATCATCACGTTCCTGTTCCAAAACACTTGCTAGGATTGAGCAAGGCCCCGGCCCCGCTCAGGGGCAGCAATGCGAAAGCGAATGCTAGGGTTAGGTCACAACCCCGGCGCTGGAGGAAATGGGGAACAGGAAAACGTCCTCCTTGTGCACAGGTCCAGCTCCACATGGCGTTCTCCAGGGTTCAGCTGCTCCACTGGCTGATGCCTCCCGACAGAAAGAAGCTCCCTTGAGAGGTCTCAGTCGTGGTGGCAGAATTGTAACGCTCCGAATCAGCGCTGGACTCTGACATCGGGGGAATCCCCTTTAGAGAAGACACCCAGAGCTTCTCCCAGCTCAGCCTACCCCCCCTTCTTCCTCCTGGAGAGGCAGGAGCAGATCTGTGACATTACAAAACAGGCTATTGCACACTGGAGCTGATTGTTTAAGACAGTCCTGAGGAGCTCGTAATTCAAGGGAAATTTCAGCGCTTCTCACTTCAGCGAGACAACCTTAAGGAACATCACCCTGGGAGCATGAATCAACACGAGCCAGCTGACACGCATTTCACATCCCTCGCATCCCCACAGCCCAGCTGCTGTCTGGGCAGCAGCACAATGGGTTATTTAACCCCAGAGCGGCAGTGCCATGCCCTGCGAGCGCCAGGCAGGGCCACCGCGCTCCCACCGAGGCCTCAAGGGCTGGGGAAAACCCGAGGCAGCCCCAGCAGCGCAGGGCAAAGGGCATTCCCTGGGTTCAATGGGATCCCAGGGACACAACTCGGCCCAGGTGGGAACAGCCGAGCAGCACCCCCGGGTCCAACGCGGATCCAATTGGATGGAGCTCAGCAATGAGCAGATCGACCTCAAATCCCCAGTGAGGAACTGAACCAATGAGGGAACTGTCCCCCATTCTAATGACCCCCCCAAGGGAGACTCCAGCCCCGCTGAACAAACCTGTTCCAGAGAGGAGGCTCCGGGCAAGGCTGGAGCCTCTGCTTTGGAGACACTCGGGATGTTCCGTCTGCTCCCCTCAGAGAAGCCCCAAGCTGAGCTCAATATCAAACTACAAAGTTATAAACGTGCAGGGCTGAGGGTACAGGGAAAGGGGTACAAGGGTATGGGAATGGATATAAAAATGTAAAAAAGGGGATAAAAAAAGAAAAGACAAAAAACCCTCAGGCATCACCACCACGGCCACAGAGCCCGAGATGGAGTCTGCCCACCCCGGGCTGGGGATCTCCAGGACAACATCACCCCAGCCCTGAGAATGTGCTGCTCCTGTCTCATTCATCCGATACCGCAGGCGAGATAAGAGCGAGGAGATGAAACCGAGCCTATTTCCGTGACATGATCTCACCTCCCAACACCTGGCTGCCCAAGCACATCTCAGGATGAGAGCCAGCAGGACTTTTAATGCTATTTTTTGGTCAGGATTTTTGGGAAGGTGATGATTCCTGCCGTTCTTTCTCTGGCTGGTCCATCCTGCTCAGCTCTCCTGCAGGTTGCGAAGTCTGCTCAGTACAGATGCATTTTAGGTAACCCAGTTTCTTTAACAGAGTCAGGAAGATTCACACTACTCAAAGCTATAAAATTCCATTTAATGACAATGATGTGATTAAAGCCACAGGAGGTTGTGGAGTCTCCCTCTCTGGAAACATCCCAAACCCACCTGGCTGTGCTCCTGTGTCACCTGCTCTGGATGACCCTGCCTCAGCACGGGGGTTGGACTGGATCATCTCCAGAGGTCCCTCCCAACCCCAACCATCCTGGGATTCTGTGAAATCCCACACAGCTCTCAGCAGCTGGAATTCTGGTGTTTCCATGAACTCCGTATCTGGCATTGATCAGCAGATGGCCGGTTCAGCCCCAACTCCAAGCGCTGCATATTTTTACATGACGGAACGACAGCAAAGTCACCGACAGGGAGAACACCCAGCAGCTGGGACATCCGAAACCAAAGCAGACTGATAAAGGGGACAGGGGAAAACGCAGACCTGGGTCAGCAATTTTCCTCCTGAAACCCTTGGACGAGTTATAAGTCAAGCGTCCTGTTGGTAGCTGACTTTAAATGCCTACAAAACACACACACAGCTCAGCTGGAGAACACCAGGGGTCCACAAACCTGAGAGCGATGAAAAAGCAATCATTCAGGCATTCAGGCGGAGAAAAACACGAGGGTAGGAGGCTGCTCAGGCTGCAGCGGCGTTCGCACGGGGGATTGGAACCCCAGCTCGGGGAGGGACCGCGCTGCTCCGGCATCCCCGGGAGCTGCGGCCGGAGGGACGCGCCTCTCCCGGCTGCAAAACAACCCCGGCCCCGCAGCAGCAGCAGCAGCAGCGCCGGGCTCCGAGCGAGCTCAGCGATCCTCTCCCGCACACCGCAAGGAGCGGAGCCGCAGGAAAACAAAACTTCGGGAGCGCCGGGCAGGCCCTTTCCCCCAGCCTGGCTTTATCGCAAAGCCGGGGCCGCGTCCCCGAGCCCCGCAGCACCGCCGGGCGAGACAGACCCGGCACCGCTGCCCGGCAGTGCCCAGCGGCAGAACCCCCGGTACAATCCCCGGTAGAGCCCCGGTAGAGCCCCGGTAGAGCCCCGCACGCCGGGGCC
>VYZT01011794.1:12013-55262 GCA_013400735.1 Pomatostomus ruficeps
ACCGGCACCGGCACAGGGACCGCCCCGACACCGGGACCGGGACCGGGACCGGAACCGGCACCGGCACCGGCACAGGGACCGGCACCGGGACCGGCACCGGGACCGCCCCGACACCGGCACCGGCACCGGCACCGGGACTGGCACCGGGATAGGCATCGAGACCGGGACTGACACCGGCGCCGACACCAGCACCAGCACCGGGACAGAGATCGGGACCGCCCCGCCACCGGCACCGGGACTGGGACAGGGACCGGCACCAGGATTGGCACCGGAACCGGGACCAGGATTGGCACCGGAACCGGGACTAGCACCGGGACTGGGACCAGCACCAGGCTGACACCGGCACCAGGACCGCCCCGGCACCGGCACCGAGATTGGCACTGGGGCCGCCCTGCCACCGGCGCGGGGACCGACACCGGGACCGGGACCGACACTGCCCCGACACCCCTGACTGACACCGACACTGGGACCAGCACCGGGACCGTCCCGGCACCAGGACTGGCACAGGGACCGACACCGAGGCTGCCCCGCCACCGGCACCGACACCAGGATCGGCACCGAAACCGACACCAGCACCACCCGCAGCCCGCGGGACCGCCCCAGCACCGGGACCGGGACTGCCTCCAGCCCGCAGGACCGCTCCATCACCGGGACTGACACCAGTACCGGGACCTCCACCGGGACAGGCACCACCCCGGGAGGGTCCCGGTGCCCGTGGGTGCCGGGCTGTGTTTATTCCCCGTGCTCTCCCCCGTGCTTTGCCCCATCCCAAAGCGCTCAGGGATGGAGCTCCGAGCACTCCGGTCCAGCGGGTGTCCCCTGCCCCGGGATCAGAGCATCCCTGAGGTCCCTCCCCACCCGAACCGTTCTGTCTCTGATTTCCCTCTGCACACAAAAACTCCACGCTCAGACACAAATCTCTGCCCCACTACCCAGCCACCCACCCCTGTGTTATCAGGCTGCCAGCTGGAAATGAAAACTGAGCAAAATCGAGGCTTTTTGGTCAATCCGCTCAAGCAGCTTCATTTCTCTTGAGAAGGAAAGTTTGACTTTTGTGCTCGTGAGGCCCAGCCGGGTTATCTCATTTCAGCAGCAATCCCGCCCTGCCATCGGGGAGTTACAGCTCCTGCACTATCAGATGCGCTGGAGCTCCTCGAAATAATCAGCGAGAAGTCAGAACACTGAAAAAACCGGAGCAGACAGAGCGAAAAATAAAGCCCGGCAACAGACTGTGCTCCGGCTTCCCCGCACGCTCTGCTGTGCGCGGCAGCTCCGCGTTCCCGTACGCGCAGCAGCGCAACACAAAACTCAAGCTGAGCAGATTTTTCCTCCCCGAAGCTGCCATCGCAAATGTGTTTATTGGGATTAAAATAGCCTGGCTGTTTGCAGAGTTTGTAGCCACCGCCGCCGTGAAAAGAGCTGATGGACAAAGGCCTTTCCCTGCCATTCATTTCCGCACATAATCGTCATAGCGAGAGCCCGGGCGGCCTTTGGGAAGGCTCTGGTGTTGATAATTAAAATCCCAAACGTGTGAGATAAGCCGAGTGCCAAATGCCGGGCACTTTGTCATCTGAGAACAAAAAGGCGCAGAGCTCGTCTGCTTTGTCGGGTCCAAATGGGAAGGTCAGGCCTGGTGCGAAAGCCTAAAGAGCAATTATCAGAGTCTGAGCACATGCCCGCTAATTACAACAAAAGCAAAAATTCCCTGTCCTCCGTGCAGCCGTTTCACCCAGATCAAGGAACCACCCAGAGCTCTGTTGTTTTCTTTTCAGATTTTATCGGAGACCCACATGGGAGTTTGCCTGAATATTGAGTGTTGAACCAGAGATATTGTGGAATCACAAAATCAAGTTGGAAAAGAGGCCATCGAGCCCAAGCTGCGCCCATCCCCGCCTTGTCCCAGTCCTGAGTGACCCTTCGGGAATTCCTCGGACACCTCCAGGGATGGGCACTCCAAACCTCCCTGGGCAGCCCATTCCAGTACCCGAGATCTCTCTGAGGGGAGGGATTGAATATTATTTGTCCCAAACTGTAGAAATAGGGAAAACAGTTCCAAATTTTCCTGACGTGTTTTATCACCAGAATCCCATAACTCCGAGGGAAATCATGGATTATAGGGAGGTATTGGGGATGCACACCAGAAGGGTTTCTCCCTCTGGATATTTGCTGCTTGGTGAGACCCCAAAAACCCCCAAAATTGTCCCTCCCTGAGCTGAGGGGATGCAAACACAACGTGAGAATGTTCCATGCCTGGGTGGCTGCAGCGCTGCGGGCTGGGGTGGGAAATTCTGTGCTCCTGGAGCCTTGGAAAAACACACCCGAGCTCACTGCGCTGCCTGCTCAGGATGGAATTCCCTCCCTGGACACCTCACTGCTCTCTCACACTGAATATTGAGCACATTTATGTGTATTTTTGTATATAAACACTCGGGGGATGGAATATTTACAGCCTGACCCACGCATCAGGACGCACTTGCAATGCACTAATAAAGTACTGCAGAAAAAACAAACAATTTCCCAAATGGATTCTTTCTTTATTTATTTATTTTGAAGTTTTTCCTCCTCCAAACAAATTTCCCCGAGCTTTGCAATCAGAGTTTGTGCGCTTCAGCCCCAGTTCTGCTCCAACACCCGCTGCGGCCTTAGACAAGCCACGTCACCTCGGCCGCTCCGTTCCTGTCAGCAGAGCAGGGTTTGTCTGCACATCCCCTGCACGGCCAGGATTCATTAATTCCTGCTCTTTATGACTTGCAAAATGCCTGAAATGTGTAGGATACAAACTATTGGATTTTGATTTTGATTTGAGCATCAAAAGTGGCTTTTCACCAATTAAAAAGTGTCACAGATTGGCTGTTCCATGGAGGAACCCTCGCCCTGTGGGGTTGTGATTATCTGGGGGTCACAAACCCCACAGTGCCAACAGCTGGGGGGGTTTTCTCCTGGCACAAATCCTGATTATTTTGTCCTGGGAGCACCCAAGGGATGGGGTTTGTGGCCAAGGAATGCAAAAATTCCCCAAGGAGAGCTCCACGGCGCCAGGATGAGCAGAGGGATGGAGCAGCTCTGCTGGGAGGAAAGGCTGGGAGAGCTGGGATTGTTCAGCTGGAGAGGAGAAGCTCTGGGGTGACCTCAGTGTGGCCTTGCAGGAGCTGAAGGAGCTGCAGGAAACACGGAGAGAGAGAATTTACAGAAAATGGAGCGACAGACAAGGGGGAACGGCTTCAAACTGCCAGAGGGCGGGGTTAGATGGGATTTTGGGAAGAAATTTTTCCCTGTGAGGGTGGGGAGGCCCTGGCACAGAGAAGCCCCTGGATCCCTGGAGGTTCCCAGGCCAGGCTGGATGGGGTTTGGAGCACCCTGGGACAGTGGGAGGTGTCCCTGCCCACGGCAAAGGGGTTGGAACTGGATGATTTTTAAGTCCCTTCCACCCCAGGCCCTGTGGCTCGGTGCCTGTCAGGTTATTTCCCGTATAATCCCATAAAACACAGTATTTTCTGCATTCCCCGGTTTTCTCCCCAGCTCCCGGTGCTGGTGGGCTTTGCCATCACATGACGCTCCGGAGGGATGAATCCCCGCTCTCCGGTGATTCAGCTCTGTGTGGGAACAGGCAGGAGATGCTGACAAATTGCATCAGCACCGAAACTCCTCTCCCAGGCATCCACATCTTGATTTTTGATCAGCGCTGCCCAGGACAGCACCATCAAATCCTTCACCTCGGAAGTGAAACTCTTCCCGAATTTCTTCCATCCTGCGTTAGACAGATGGGAAAGGGAGACAGGAACGGTGAGGTGACCGCCAAGGAAGCAGAAGCAGAAAGAACCGTGCAGTCCCACTGCTCATTTTCCCCCTCAGGGAATCTGAGGACATCCAGCACGTTGCTATTTTCAGGTTTACTTCCCCGCGGCTCTTCCTGCAGGCTGAGGAGGCTGCAGCCCCATTTCCCCAGGCGGGAGGATTCCCTGCTCCGTGCGCTGCTTGGCACTTCCATTCAGCTGTGGATTTTGGGAATTCTGGCTCCCGTTCCCAGCTTCCCACCAGTGAATTTGATCCTGATCCCATATAATCCATCCCTTACCAAGACGACTGTGGCAATCAAACAAAGCTGTGTGGAAAGGAGGTGGAATCAAGCAGGGTTTGTTTTCCTGGGATGGCCAGGGGACAGAAAACAGCCCAGAGGGGTCCCTGTGGGTGAGGAGACCCCCGAGCTGGGCGAGCAGGAATAGAGCGAGGGCTGTGTGTGCCCTCCAGCCTCTCTCCAGGAGCACAACCCCCTGGCACACACCTCTGCCGCAGGAATTTCCATCGCTGGATGGTCGCCGTGAGGAGCAGGGTTGGGTTCTTATCCCGATCTCTGCAAATCCCCACAGCTGCTCCCGGGGGCTGCTCGGGAATCTTTGTCTCTCTGTTAAAAACAGAAGGAAAAATCACGATTCCATTTGCTTTTAAATATTTCTGCAAAGCTCGGAATTTTTGAGAAAAGGCTAAAAATCGTTCTTTTAACGTGCAGTGTCAGAGGTGATGGCAGGAACCTCTGGAAGTGCTGGATTCCACTGCCAGGCCAGGCTGGATGGGGCTGGGAGCACCTGGGACAGTGGGAAATGTCCCTGCCCGTGGCAGGGGTGGCACTGGAGGAGCTTTAAGGTCCCTTCCAACCCAAACCATTCTCTGATTCCATGATTTGCTGCGTTGTCACATCAGGCAGGTTCTGATTCTCTGTTTTGTTGCTTTGTCACAGCAGGCAGGTCTTGCTAATCAAAATACATCTAAAAAAAAAAAAAAATAAAAATGAACCTTGGCTGTGAAAGCAACAAAAGTGAAACGCTGCTTCCCTCCTGTGGCGGCCTCCCTGACTGCACAGCGAGACGCCGCAATAAGGGCAAATTTAAAGGGATTTTTAAAAAATTATTCTCGTTATTCTGATGCCGCTGCAGCCAGGCTGTCGCTTGTCACAGCCCGGGAGTGACATTCCCGAGGCAGAACACGCAGCCCAGGCTGTGCTGCTCGGCCAGGGTGGAATCCCTGAGCACTCTGAGGGTTTCATCTCCTCCCAGGTGCTGTTCCTGGCCGAGTTCTCCTCTTTCAGGTGTCTCTGAGGGATCCTGTGCCGGGCTGGGTGCGCAGTGCTCAGTGTCACTGCTGAATAATGCAGGGGCTGCACAAAGGGAGCGCCGGGGATGGGGATCCCAGTCCCTGCTCATTCCCAGGGCAGCGGGAGCTGGATTAACCCTGGATCGGTGCAGGGAACAGGCCACACCCGGGCTCTGGTGATGCCATTTCTGCCTTTCCTGCTGTCATTGTATGAATTTTTTATCATTTTAATGTTTTATTAATATTCGGGAGCTCTCATCCCCACCTGGAGTGTCCAAGGTTGGATGGAGCTCTGGGCGAGCTGGGCTGGTGGGAACTGTCCCTGCCCATGGCACGGGGTTGGAATTCAAGGATCTGTAAGGTCCCTTCCAACCCAACCCATTCCAGGATTCCATAACCCTGAAGTTCGGATGGACGATGAGGTTTCTCATAGAAAACATGGCAGGGACATCATAAAAATATGAATAAATGAGAAGAAATAGGGTGAGAGATTTGGAATTCATTTTTCCCCTTCTTTTTGTCACGCGGGAATGAAGGGACGAACAATCAGCGCTGACAGGATGAGTCAGGGCTGATGAAAGAGCAACTTTTTCATTCTCCCAGACAACCAAGGACAGGAGGAGAGGGAACAGCCTCAGGCTGGGCCAGGGGAGGCTCAGCTTGGACAGCAGCAGGAATTTCCCCATGGAAAGGGGGCTCAGGCCTTGGCAGGGGCTGCCGAGGGGGGGTTGGAGTGCCCATGCCTGGAGGAGGCACCTGGTGGTGGCACTGAGTGGGGACAAGGTGGGGATGGGCACAGGTGGGACTCTGATCCTGGAGGGATTTTCCAGCCTGAATAATTCTGGGATTCTGAGCAGAGAGTGGAAGAAATGTGCAACACCCAGGCCACTCTGCCCCTCTTTTGGCTCGGAGCTCAGGAATACCAGAAATTCCTCAGGGAGAGAAGTCTGAGCGGTGCCTTGTTCGTGGATTTTTAGCTCCGCTTCCCGAACGTTTGAAATCAAAGAGCTCTTCTAGACGGAATACACAGCCAGCCTCTCACCCAGGGCTGGAAATTGGGTTCATCTGAGGAGAAATCAGCCAGCTTTTGGCGGGAGGAGAAGGATGGGTGGGAGAGGAAACATTCTCCCTCCTGTCATGATGCTTTTGATAAAATTAAAGCTGGAGCAGATGGCGCCGGTGCAGGCTAATGTTCCCAGATGGCAGGATCAATCAGGCTCCGAGCATGCTGCCTTAAGAGACGTGTGAAACCCAGCCATGGGAATATTCCAAATATTTTTCCTTTGGATCGTGAGCGTTCTCCCAGGCTGCGGAGCTGGAAAAAGATTCTCGTGCTCAGGAAGGGTTTGTCTGGCCTGTAGCTGGGCTTTGGTGGGATTTTCATTCCTCCTCTCACTCCTCAACTGGCCGAGCTCTTGCCTTGCTCCCTGCTGGGTGCTGAGGGCAGGGATCCCTTGGAGGGGAAATGGGGATGGGAAAGGAGCAGGAACAGAAATGGAGATGGGAAATGGAGATTGGAAAAGGAGCAGGAATGGAAATGGAGACAGGGAAAGGAGCAGGAAGGGAAATGGGGAAAGGGAAAGGAGCAGGAACAGGAACGGAGGCAGTGAAAGGTGTGGGAACAGGAATGGAGATGGGAAAGGAGCAGGAATGGACACAGGAAAGGAACAGGAACAGGAATGGAGATGGGAAAGGAGCAGGAACAGGAACGGAGGCAGTGAAAGGGGTGGGAACAGGGATGGAGATGGGAAAGGAGCAGGAACAGGAACGGAGGCAGTGAAAGGGGTGGGAACAGGGATGGAGATGGGAAAGGAGCAGGAACAGAAATGGAGATGGGAAAGGAGCAGGAAGGGAAATGGAGACAGGAAAAGGAGCAGGAACAGGAACAGAGGCAGTGGAAGGGACAAGGTGTCACTGCACAGGTGGGACAGGGCCGGTCACTGCCAGGCGCTCCCTGTCCCAGGGTTTTGTGGGACACCCCGAGCAGAGACCCTGCCAGGGAGCAGGAGCTGCCCCGCTGTCCCTGCAGTTCATTTCCACCTCGAGAAAACCAGGAATTCTTCCCAGCTCCTCGTTCCTAACACTGACAGGCAGCATTCAGAGGTGAATTATTGTGTGAACGATTCTCTTTCATAGGACTGAGCTTTGCATGGAAACAAAAAAACCCCAAAATCCCAACCTGAACAGGGGCCCAGCGTGGCAGGACACATTGGCACTGAATTGCTGGATGATTTTCATCAAAATCCAACCTCTTCTTCCCCCTCTTGTCTCTGAGGAGCTGATTTCCCATGAGCTGTGCCTCTGTTGAGCTGTGGAATTGCACCGGGGATGCTGAAATTGGGTTGGAATTGCACCAGGGATGCTGAAATTGGATCGGAATTGCACCAGGGATGCTGAGCTTGGATCGGAGTTGCACCAGGGATGCTGAGCTTGGATCAGGATCTGTTTGGGGCTTTGGGTGATGATATCAAACACCAAAACCAGTAACCATAGCAAAGATCCCGGCTGGTGAGCGCTGCTGTTTGTCCCTCGTGCCTCGGGGTGTGGAATAGGATGCGATTGTTGTGTTCCCAATAAACAAAGGGGCAGATGCTCCTCGTGCCTCGTTAGATGCTCTTTGTATGAACGGAGGAAAAGAAACTCTGTGTGAGACAGGGCACGAGTGACGGATCCTCCCGGGCCAGCCCTGCTGGGGACGTGACCCCCGGCGCGTGACAGGAGCCCCGGGAGGGGGACAGAGAGCCGAGGCTGAGAATCCACGGATTCAGAGGGATAAACGTCACTTCAGCTTCAATTCCAGCACAGCAAAATATTCCCAGCGATTTAAACTGAAGGGATGCAGGGATTTGAGTGAGTCTGTCAGGGCTGGAAGCTCAAAGGGAGGGAGGTCAGAGGTGGAGCTGAGGAGGGATCTCCAGCATTCCGACGGGAAAATTCCCCGTTTTGTTGTGATTAACACGGAATGCTGGATTTGGGACAGCTCACAGCCCACCTGCAAGCTGCTGCTCAGAGCCAGCCAGGGCAGGAAACACCCGAAGAGATGGGGAAATGGGTGAAATATTGGTATTTATGACATGGGAGCATCATATTCCTGCACGTGGGGAAATTCAAGATTTCTTAAACCTGTGCTTCACAGAAATGAGAGATCCTGACCCTAAAACCTGGGACACTCCACCTCTCAATTCGGGTGCTTGATCTGACCCAGAGAGGCACTGAATAAAAAAACCAAAATGTGAATTATCCCTGGGCAGGCGGGAGGGGAGAGCCCGGTGTCAGCTTGCAATTTCCAACTCGTTCATTTTCATTTATTAATTATTAACTCCCAGCCTGGCAGGAATACATTTACCAGGCCTGGGAACGAGAGCGGGCGAGATTAGATCAGGCTCGTACCTTTCCCAACAATTCCGCTTTTTATTAAATTTCCATCCAGGAGGAGACTTTAGCTGATGGAATTATTCAAGGCACCATTAAAAAGATCCATAAAAATCCCAGATTCCGTTCGGTGCAGCAGGAAGAGGAGGGTGTATGGGATTTTTATCACCTGGAAACACACCCCAGGCAGCAAAATCCAGTTGGTTTTTAATTTAACTGCTCAGAAGTGACTGGATGCCTTTTTTAAAATATTTAAATCACCCAAATTAATTGCAGAGGAGGACTTGCATCTCATTAAGCTTCAGACCACTAGAGAGAGCCAGACTAAAGCCAATGCCCCGGTGTGCAGCCTGAAATGGGAATTACAGCTCAGATCGGGAGATTCGGAACAAATAAATCAAAATTTGGGGTCAGAGCTCCTGCCTGGAGTCTCAGGACTGAGGTGTTCACCCAACAGGCCAAGGAGAAGTTTCTGTGCCCTGGAAATCTGGATCCATCTGTGCCAAAGGGATCCTAAAATTATTTTGGAAACCCTGACTTTTCCGTGGGTGAGGTTCCAGCATCACCCCGTTCTCATCCCGAGGCTCTCAAGGAGCCACGTTTCTTTTATTCCTTTTTCTGGTATTTGATTTATTCCTTTCTAAGGAAATTCACTTCTCCAAGGGATGACAGGAACACAGGATCACGCAAAAACTCAGCCCAGGGGAAAAGCAGCAGGGGCAGCAGGCAAAATGCAAAAAACAATATTGACTCACAGCCCAGGTGTGCAGAGAAAATCATTCCAGGACACAGGGATTTTACCCGATTTTCCCCAAACTTTATCCAGTAAAAACCCCCAGAGATCCACTGGTTCTGTGTCCATTGGTTCCAAGTTATTTAATTCTTAGTTTTTGGTTTCCTGTTGGTTCCAGATCTTCTTTGCTTCTGGTGCTGATCAGGTCTGGATTGCTGGGTTCTCTGATCACTCCTTGCCCAGACCAGGGGTTTCCCACTGTGCCAGGGGGATTTTTTGGAGTTGCTGGTTCATTCCTGGCCCTTGCTGGTTGTTCTCTCTGTGCATCTCCTGTGCTGCTCCCAGCCTGGGGAGATGCTGAACTCACCAGGCCTCCCCCAGTTCATTCTGGGATTGTGAACACTGACTGAAGTTAAAATTTTTTAAACTTGGTGTAGTTTGCAGGAATTGTTCCCGAGGGAAGGCCCGGGGCAGTTCCCTGCTGGAGCTGCCTCCGTCTCCCACCTGAGTTGCCAAAATTATCACCGAAACTGCAGGAAAAACAAAAAGTCTCCAACAACATTTTTAGTGCTAGAGAATCCAGGAATTGCTTTATTCCTGGCCAGGATGTGCCACAGAAATAATTTCATCCACACACAGCCTGGGTGTGCAGAGAAAATCATTCCAGGACACAGGGATTTTACCCGATTTCCCCCAAACTTTATACATTCTGTGATTGTGAAGGCTGACTGAAGATAAAATATTTTAAACTCGGTGTATTTTGCAGGAATTGTTCCCGAGGGAAGGCCCGGGGCCGTTCTCTGCCGGAGCTGCTTCGTCTCGCAGCCCCAGCCAGGCCGGGAGGAGCAGGGGCAGCTCCCCCTGACAAACACCCTGCTGAGGAATGGTTTTTCCACTTTGCCAGGCAGCGGAAAAAAGCCTCTCCTGCCCCTCCCGGAGCCAGGCAGCGCTGTGCACTTAGCGGGCTTTGGGGAACAAAGCATAAATATTTCAGAAGGGAGCTTTAATCGGTGTTTGTTTGCTCGGGAGCTGTTGATTCCTTCTTGGGGAGTTGCTATGGTAAAACCACGTTGGTTTAGACAGCAGCGATGATTCTCTCCTGGTGTCTGGGTATGCGGGAGCTGCTGCAGATCCTGTGTCGCCAGCGCAGGGTGGCTCTGGGCAGCCGGGCATGGCAGGATGGGAATTGTCTGATTTTCTGGTGCTGCCTGACCCGGACTTTGTGTCACAGGGATGTCTTAAAATCCAGCTTTTATATTTTTGCACTGGTTTAGTGGAACTCTCACACTCCCCACAGGCTGGGAGCTCCTGTTCTCCCATCCTGCTCAGACACAACAAATCCTCTCCAGGCTGCACTCAAGGACACCTCGTTGGCCCAGGCCCCCCAAGATGGAAACGGAGCCTCTAAAAGGGGGGACAGACTTGGGCTCAATTCCATCATCCCCTGAAATTGGAATTGGAGAATGAACCCTGATCTGGGAATGGATCCAAACTGATCCAAGTGCAGCAAACTCGTGCCCCGGGGTCCAGCTTGGGCGTGGCCTCTCCCGGGGAGGCTCTGAGTGCCCGAGGTGTCCCTATTGAAGGCCCTGCAATAAATCCCCATTTTATTCTCTGAATCCTGTCTGGCCTCTGCTCTGGGCAGCCTCTGCTCAGGCATCAAGAGAAGCTCCCAAACCCGGCCCTGCCTCCCCTTCTGAGCACGGGGCTTTGAATTCCATCCCTCAGCGCGTTGTTCCCGGGTTTAGGGACACTCAGTGTGCCCAGGTGGCAGAGATGGGGATGTCATCCCCTGGGCTGCTCCAGCACCTCCAGGGAAGGAGCTGGAGCTGAGGCCGGAGGATTCCTGCCAAGAACTACAATGGGCACAGACAAAACAAAGAGCCAGGAATAGAAGAGCTGCCTTAGCCAAGGTGCCACTTGAGCTGTGCCTGTCTGAACCTTCCTCTCTGGATTTACGGCACAGATCCCAGCCTGTCCCGCTCGGGATGGGGCTGATCCTGCCCGCCAGGAGCACACCCGGCCCCGCATCCCCTCCAGCAGCCCCGGAGCTCAGCAGGGCAGCGCTGCAGCCTGGCCGGGCGGGGGAACATCCCCAACATCCCCAACATCCTCTGTGCTGCCGCAGGGCTGTTGGCATGGGAACGGCAGCGCATCCCTTTCTGTCACAGCAGCAGGGAATTCGAGGCATTCAGCCCCAAAATCCGGCTGCAGGAAGGGCTCAGAGTGCCCTGTGCCCGGGCCACGCTGTTCCCCTGATCCCCATTTCTATTCCTGCCCTGTGGGAGCGCGTCCCCGGCCGATTTCTGTCACAGCAGCAGGGAATTTGCAAGGTTCAGCCCCAAAATCCGGCTGCAGGAAGGGCTCAGAGCACCCCGTGCCCGGGCCACGCTGTTCCCCTGATCCCCATTTCTATTCCTGCCCTGTGGGAGCGCGTCCCCGGCCGATTTCTGTCACACCAGCAGGGAAATCCCGGTGTTCAGCCCCAAAATCCGGCTGCAGGAAGCGCTCAGAGTGCCCCATGCCCGGGCCACGCTGTTCCCCTGTTCCCTGTTTGTATTCCTGCCTTTTCCAGGGGAAATCAGGAGCACTTCCAGCCCGGGCTGGGCGCTGCTGTTGGGATTTCTGCTCAGCCCCTGCGTGGTTCCCTGCTCCTCTCAGCCCTGCAGCTCCCCAGCAGCGTGCAGGTGATAAAAAACCCTCCAACATAGCGGGTCTGAAAGTTTTACCTGCGGGAATCAGGGTCCTGCAGGGTCTGGGGGATCCTGGGAAGCTCAGCCTGGAATAATGGAATTATTCCTGGAATTATTCCACCCCCTGCCCTCCCAGCCCGGCTGTGCTGCTGGAGAATGAGCATTCCCACATTTCAACCCCAGCACTTCCTCTCCCAGCCGGTTTTTCATGCTAAAACTGTTAATGATCATGTGGCACCTCTGAGATCCCAAAAAACCCCAAATCCTGGGGTATTAGCCAGGCCCTGCTGGCAGAGCACAGCAATCCCGTGTCACCTCCTGTCACCACGGAAAATTTGGGGCAGAAATGGCATCGTGAGCTTGCTGTGCAGCCCAAACCCACCCAGACACCTCTGCAGGGACACGGGGGACTGTCAGGTGGCCAGAATTTGGGTAACACTTCTGTTCTATTCTGTATTTCCTCCATTTCCACTTGGTAAAGTGGCACCTCTGTGCTTTAAAGGAAATTATGAAATTCATGTGGCTCTGCCTCGCAGCTGCTCAGATTTGCTCAAATTCATTGCCAGAAGTCCAAACAAACCCAGAGGATGCTCCCCAAACCCTTTTCACCCCCCACGCCACAGGAACACGTTGTGTTTTCAGGGATTCCTTTCTCTCTGTGCAAATGAACAGGGGAATAATCGCTGCAACCATCAATAAACGCTTCCCCCTCCAGCCTCTGGGCTTGGTTATCCACCAGAAACCCACAGGGCACAGCCAAAAATAGCAGTTTTGTCCCCGAGATGTTCTGGTTGAAGGCCTGGGGAGCAGCAGGGGACACCCAACTCTGTTTCCCTCTGCTGCGGCAGCCGAAATTGCTCCTGATCTGCTCGAGGCAGAGCTGGGCAAGAAATTCCCGAGTGAATCCAGCAATAAAGTCCTGAGGGCTCTCAGGGTGTCAGAGCCCGAGACTACAGAGGATTTTCAGAAATTCCTCAGGAACGGCAGAATTTTTTTGGCAGAAAAAGTCCTTTTACCCAGACAGAACTTTTTGTGGGAAAAGTTCCCAAGGGAACACCAGAAGCATTGCTAAACCTGAGGTTTGGAGCTGGGAATGCTCCGAGGTGGGATCCTCTGAGGGATTTCTGATTAAATCCATCCCAGGTTGGATTTAACCTTCCCTGCTGCCCCCTTTTCCACAGGGCCCTGCGAAAACATCACTGGGAAACCTGGAAATGGGAGAAAAATCCTCATTTCCACCTTTATTTCTGAGAATTTTCTGGATTTAACTCCCAAAAAAGAAGAAGGGAAAAGAAAAAAGAGATAATGGGGTGATAAAGGATCGTCCCAGGCAGAGCAGAGATGAGAGGGGATTTTGGGGATGTTGTGAGCTGGTTTTGGGGGCTCTGGCTCTGCTGAGGATGGGTTTTCCTTGCAATTTTGGCATAGAAACATTCCAGGATTTCAATTCTCCAGGAAATCCACTCCTGTGCTTTCCTGCCTGCACAGCGGGGCGGCCTCAGGCGGAGCATCGCTCAGGGTGGCCAGGGAGAGTCCCCACTTCCTTCCAGCGAGCTTGGAAAGGATTTTGGAAAATAAACAAAGCCCAGAAAAAGCCATAAACTCCTTGAGGAGCAGGGCTGGCTCTGCAGGTGCTATTTTTACACCTGAAGGGCTTCCAGGCTCCCAGGAGCAGCTCCGGAGGCGACATTCCCTGGGAAGGGCTCTGCCGAGCAGGAGAGGTCTCTTCCTGTTTATGGGCTGCTGCCACTGTGGCTGAGAGCAGGAGGGAGGGACTTTGTGCTGCTGCTGCTCCAGGCTGCAGAGCATTTTCTGTATCTGGTGAAAAAAACTGCAAAAAAACCCCCCAAACCATAAAAAAAAACCAAAATAAAAGGAGATTTCTGCCCTGAGGTTTGGCTGAGGGGATGAGAGATGAAAATCCAGGTTCCGAGGTGGATCCCTGCCCTGGAGATCCTCGGGGTTTGTGTGCACCGGCCATGCTGAGCTGGCTCTCCAGGCATCCCAGTTGGTGTTCCCCACGGAGTAAAAACTCCATTTCCTGCTCACAGGAGGCCAAATCCTCTCCTCCCAGGCTCCCACAGCTCCGTGTCCCTCCTGTGCAGGATCCAGCACTCCGGAGCGGAGCAGAGGGGCAGAATCCCTTCCCTGCGCCTTTTCCAGGTCCCCCTAAAATCCATGTTCTCCACGTGAATTCCATGTTCTCACAAGGAAATCCATGTTCTCCACGTGAAATCCATGTTCTCCACATGGAAATCCATGTTCTCACACTGAAATCCATGTTCTCCACACTGAAATCCATGTTCTCACACAGAAATCCATGTTCTCCACATGAAATCCATGTTCTCGACACGGAAATTCATGTTCTCACAAGGAAATCTATGTTCTCCACATGGAAATTCATGTTCTCACACTGAATTCCATGTTCTCCACATGAAATCCATGTTCTCACACAGAAATCCATGTTCTCCACGTGAAATCCATGTTCTCACACAGAAATCCATGTTCTCCACATGGAAATCCATGTTCTCACAAGGAAATCCATGTTCTCCACATGGAAATCCATGTTCTCACACTGAATTCCATGTTCTCCACGTGAAATCCATGTTCTCACACGGAAATCCACGTTCTCACACTGAATTCCATGTTCTCACATGGAAATCCATGTTCTCACAGAGAAATCCATGTTCTCCACGTGAAATCCATGTTCTCACATGGAAATCCATGTTCTCCATATGAAATCCATGTTCTCCACGTGAAATCCATGTTCTCACACTGAAATCCATGTTCTCACACAGAAATCCATGTTCTCCACGTGAAATCCATGTTCTCGACACGGAAATTCATGTTCTCACAAGGAAATCTATGTTCTCCACATGGAAATTCATGTTCTCACACTGAATTCCATGTTCTCCACATGAAATCCATGTTCTCACACAGAAATCCATGTTCTCCACGTGAAATCCATGTTCTCACACGGAAATCCATGTTCTCCACATGGAAATCCATGTTCTCACAAGGAAATCCATGTTCTCCACATGGAAATCCATGTTCTCACACTGAATTCCATGTTCTCCACGTGAAATCCATGTTCTCACACGGAAATCCACGTTCTCACACTGAATTCCATGTTCTCACATGGAAATCCATGTTCTCACAGAGAAATCCATGTTCTCCACGTGAAATCCATGTTCTCACATGGAAATCCATGTTCTCCATATGAAATCCATGTTCTCCACGTGAAATCCATGTTCTCACACTGAAATCCATGTTCTCACACAGAAATCCATGTTCTCCACGTGAAATCCATGTTCTCACATGGAAATCCATGTTCTCACACTGAATTCCATGTTCTCCACACAGAAATCCATGTTCTCACACTGAATTCCACGTTCTCCATGTGAAATCCATGTTCTCCACACGGAAATCCATGTTCTCCACGTGAACTCCATGTTCTCACACAGAAATCCATGTTCTCCACGTGAAATCCATGTTCTCACACGGAAATCCCAGCCAAACCCCCTGGCTCCCACAGGCCCGTGTGGGTGATTTCGGTGTGAGAACAGAGCAGACGCTCAAAGCATTTTGTTCTCCTGAGAGCCAAACTTTCTGACAAAGCCACGGGTGTGGGGTGGGAAGAGAAGGCGCAAGAATTCCTTCTCGGAAAAGCAGCAGCTCCAAACAGAAATTTAGGAATTTTGCTCCTGTAAGTTACCGCCCCACAGAAAAATCCCGAAGCAGACGGGGAATATTTGGGTTCCCCTCAGCCTCCCAACATTTTCCCAGCTTTGGCCCTGCCCCTGTGCCATTCCCGGGCTGGGGAATCCAGCTGGGAAGTTTGTTTGTGTCCCAGCCTGGAGGAGGGGACAGCACCTTCAGGAATGGTCCGGGAATGGAAAGGTATCGAATTCCCCCCCAAAATAACAGCTCTCCCACAGCCCCGAGCCCGGAGGTGCTGCCTGGATACAGGCAGGAGGGAGCAGCAGCATGTGGGGAAGATCCCGGTGCCAAGGGGAATTTTTTGCTCCCAAGGCCTCCCTCAGGGCCTGTATTTACCCAGGGTGGGTATGGCCCTCCCCAGGCAGGCCTGCTAGGCCGAGGGCCTGAAGGAGAGCCACACAAAGAACACACACAGACGCAGCAGGAGAGAGAGCAGGAAGAGAGAGAGGGCAGAGCCTTCTGACTTTATTTATATGTTTTCACACATCACCGTGGATTGGAGGGAGAAATCACCACCTCCTATAATCCACTTGGTCAAAGTATCTGTCAATCATATTTCTCCATCCGGTATACTGGAATTCGTAAACACAGATACAATGTAGGAAAACATAGATAATAGAGAGAAAACAAGTCATGGCCATGAGAGAGAAAATCTAACAAGAAAACACTGAACACTGCAAAGTCAGGGCAACAGGTGGGCTGGGCAGCACCCAGCACATCTCCCCTCTCCCAGGAAAAGCTCCTTAAAGGCCTGGAAGTGAATCCTGGTGCAAAAGTGAGAAATGGCAAGGAAAAAAGGAAAAATCAAACACGGTTTCCTTCTCGCAGTGGATGTCACACCCAAGACAGTGCCAAGGAGCTCCAGGTGCCTCCAGCAGCTCTCCCAGACATCCCTAGGCTATTCCTTGGACAGTCTAAAATATTTTTTCTTTTCTTTTGTCACAGAGCCCTTCCCCAGCAGCAGGGATGTGCAGCTGCAGAGCACAGTCCTGGCTGCTCACCTCAATTCCTGATGGGAACAGCACCCAGATCATCCAGGGAGCATCCCCAGGGATCCCAGTTCATCCAGGGAGCATCCCCAGGGATCCCAGTTCATCCAGGGAGCATCCCCAGGATCCCAGCTCATCCGGGCAGCATCCCCAGGGCTCCCAGCTCATCCAGGGAGCATCCCCAGGGATCCCAGCTCATCCAGGGGGCATCCCCAGGGATCCTTCTCCCAGCCCCATGCAGGTAGTGTCTCCAGGGCTCCCAGCTCATCCAGGGGGCATCCCCAGGATCCCAGTTCATCCAGAGAGCATCCCCAGGATCCCAGCCCCATCCAGGGAGCATCGCCAGGGATCCCAGCCCCATCCAGGGGGCATCCCCAGGATCCCAGTTCATCCAGAGAGCATCCCCAGGATCCCAGCCCCATCCAGGGAGCATCCCCAGGATCCCAGCCCCATCCAGGGAGCATCCCCAGGATCCCAGCCCTGCAGGATCCCTGCTGCATCCCCTGGCTGCCGGGGAGCTTTGGGATGTGAGGCACCGGGATGGAAGGGGCTGCCTGGGCTGCTCAGGTTCCAGCACCATCTCCTGCGCTGCTGGCTCAGCTCCAGCCGGGTGCTGGGGCAAACCCCAAGGAGCAGATTCCTCTGCCAGCCTCGGTCCATAAATCCCACAGAAATGGGATAGCAGCATCCTTTCCAGGCCTGGGTAAAGCTCTCTGAACTGCTGAGCCTCTGAGCCCCGTGGTTCTGGGAGGCCAGGGAGGCAGCTTGGCCTCCAGAACTTTATCAGAGCTGCTCTCTTTGCCCAGCTCGGGAGTTTTCTCTGTCTCTCCTCTGTAGGAGCTCCGTGCTGTTTTCCTCTGGGCCCTCTGGAGTGACCCAGTCTGCCAGGAGCTCTGGCATGCCTGGCAGCAGCAGGAGCTCCAGCAGGGAGGCATTTTCCTGGAGCGAGAAGCTGCTGCTGTAAGGGGACACTCCGCGCTGGCGGGGTCACTTTTGACGTCAATGGCACTCGTTGGCGCCTGGCCGGGGGATATCGATGCACAGGCACCCCGTGCCCTCGCTTCCCCCCTGCCTGGCAGCAGGAGACACCTCCCTGCAGGCCCCTGTGCCACCTGCCACCTCCCCGGGCCGTGCCAGGCTCCTCAGGGACCTCCAGCTGGGGAATATCCCCAAATTCCCTCTGTCCCTGCACCAGGGCCTGTCCCCAATGGAAGTGTCCCACGGGCTCAGCTTCTGCCGCTCCGACCAAACCCCACAAGGTCTGGGGACTCTTTTCCCAGCAAACTCTGTCCCTGTGGGTCCCCTCAGTGCCCGGCAGCAACGCCAGCACCGGGACCCCAAAGCTGCTGCTCCCAGCTGGGATGGGACAGAGCACAGCTGGGATGGGACAGGGCACAGCTGGACTCGGACAGAGCACAGCTGGACTGGGACAGGGCACAGCTGGGATGGGGAGGGCACAGCTGGACTGGGGAGGGCACAGCTGGACTGGGACAGGGCACAGCTGGGATGGGGAGGGCACAGCTGGGATGGGGAGGGCACAGCTGGACTGGGAGCAGGGCTGGGCTGAAGCAGAGCACGGGCAGGGTGCTGGACAGCCCTGCTGAGCATTTTCGTGCTTCTCTCACCCCTTCAGACAGAAAAACTCATCCCTGGTGCTTTCACACCCTCCCACCTTGCTGAGCCACCGAGTTCCCCTGCTGCGGATTTGTTTCCAGCCTCCCAAACTGGGAATAATGGTGCGATTGTCCCTCAGCTCCATGCGGTCTCGTCCTCCTCTCCTGTAAATATTTTCCTGTTTGCCCAAGGCTGTGAAAGCTGCGCCTGTGTGGTGATTTCTGCCGGGATCGGAGCCGAGGCTCGTTGGTGGGAGCGATGTGTGTTGGGAAGCCCACATTCCTGGGAGAAGCCCACTCCAGTCCCGGGGAAAACCACCCAGCAGGGCTATAAATGAAGCAAAATCTGTTGTTGTTTTCATTTGGGGGGAAAAAAAAAAACTCACCCAGCAAATTATTTCGGGGAGTAATAATTGCATAATCAGGGCTAAAAGTGTACATTCTAAAAAGAAATGTGTGGGGTAACGGCGAGCATGACCGGAAAAAATAGCAGCACATGCCTGGGGAGCTCAGCCTGGGGAAAACAGAGCCCCCAGAATAGCAGCTCGGCTCCAGGTTGTATTTTAAACCTCCTGGGAGCCGGAGCAGGGCCGGGAGCCAGGGATGTGCACTGGGGCAGGGCTGAGCTGCAGCTCCCCGCTCACAGCAGCACCAGGAGATGTGCCCCGTGCCAGGGGGGGCTGAGCCAGCAAAGCCTCTCCGCTCCCAGTTTGTCCCTGTTTGTCACCAGAGAGCCAGGCAGGGACAGCAGGATGGGACAGGGGACACCTGGTCTGAGACAGAGGGAAAACGGGAAATATGATCCAGGGGTTTTTCACCTCCTCTAGATTTGGAAACACCGCGTGATTCCTAATGGTCCCCTGCAAGTTATTCCAAATCACCTCAAGAGAGAATGGGAAAATGAGGATGAGGGGCCTGGTTTTACTTCACTTCACTTCAAGGACCTTGAAGCCCATCCAGTGCCACCCCTGCCATGGCAGGGACACCTCCAGCCCAGCCCAATGTGGGATTCCGTGAGCAGGAGGTGCAACGTCCGTGTGGAGGATGTGAAGGAGTCTCTGCCGCAGGGCTCAGCCCATTCCCGCTCTCCTGTGGATCATTTCAGGCCTTTCCCTCAGCTCCATCCCTGCGGTGGGAAGGGCTCTGGGAGCAGGGGGACACAGCCACGTCCCCAGCACTGCTGCAGCCCCACAAATGCTCATTTGTGCCTCTCCTCGTCCAGCAGAGCCCCAGAGAGGGACCCAGGCCAGGGCAGCACCCAACCCCAAACCCCGGGATACAGCTCAGGGCCGTGCTCATTAACTGGGGCTGGAACGACCTGCGAGGCTCCACATCCTGACGCTGCGCTAAGAGTAAATCAGAAAATCAGCTTTTAATTCCTAATTGGAGAGGAAGATTCTCTGGCGCTGCTTCGGGAGTGAAGAAAACCCCGCAGTGCTCATTTACACCCCCTCCTCCTCCTCTCGCGGGGAGCGCAATGAGAGGAGCTTAATGACCCTTCCTCGAGGTGCTGGAATTTGTTCTGCACATCCCACGGGGCTGGAAGGCAGAGGAGCACAGGCTGTGGGGTCTCCAGAGGTCTTTGGGACAAGCTGGGGAGGCACAGCCCTTCCAAGGTGCTGCTGTTCCCGCTGCTTTGAGCAAACAGCCACGGGAAGGTGGGATCTCCTCGATCCCGGAGTGTCCAGGGCCAGGGTGGCTCTAAAGGAGCGATAATAAATAATCCGTGGTGAGGAGCAGCTGTGAATGACCAAGAACCCTCCTCCCCGCTGCCCGGGGAAACCAGGCGGCACAGAACGTTCATTTACGGGCACAACCCCGCTCTTTGCCTTTCATTTCATCCCCGTGGGGGGCAGTGAGGGCTGGGGGTGCCACATGGCCCCCAAATGCCACCACACTTCAGGAAAATTGCATGGAAGAGTGGCTGCTGATTCCCTCGGGTTGGGAGGGCTCTGGTTGGCACAGGAGCCAGGCTCTGCTCTGAGAGAAAATCCAGTGTTGGGCTCTCGGGGTCATTCCTTTTACAGCTTGGAAGGTCCATAAAGGGTCCGGCTCCTGCTTTGGGCAGAGGCACAGGGGGATGAAGGAGCGCAGCGCTCTGATCCCTGTCTCTGCTCCCGGCACCGCGGGACTCTCCGGAGATGCCATTCTCCCCCTGAGAATAAAGCTGGGCTCCCAAATTCAATAAAAGCAGAGAACTAAAGCTTCATCTCACAAAAACAGTGCAATCAGGAGCATGGGGAGCTGTGCTGGGGTTAAATGCAGGCGCTGCGCTCGGGGCTCTGCCGTTCCAGGCCTGGCTCCGGTGTTAATTTGCCGCTGATCAGCAGCTCTGGCCACGCTTCCCGACTGCTCCCCGTCCCTTTTCCCAGCAGCAGCGGCAGAATAACAGCGGGGAGCACTGAGAGGCTCTTTGTGAGCGCTGCTGGGATCCAGCTCTGTGCCTCTTTGTCAGGGATTGATGGAACAGCTTGGAAAGGATCTCCCTGTTCCAACCCCCTGCCATGGCAGGGACACCTCCCACCGTCCCAGGCTGCTCCAAACCCTGCCAGCCCGGCCTGGGGCACTGCCAGGGATCCAGGGCAGCCCCAGCTGCTGGGAAAGGATGGGAAGGCAAACTTGGTCAGGAGGGTTTAGATGTTTCAGGGAGTTCTCAGGGAGAATCTCTTCCCAGAAGGGTTTCCCATGAAGGGAACCCATCCTGCCAACCCCTCTGACAGGAGATCCCCAGTGTCACCAGCCCTGCACTGACACAAGTGTGCTCATCCCATAAATTCCCTATAAAATAAACACAGCAGAGCCTGGGCTCTGCAGGGAGTCACTGGTGTCCCTAAAACCAGCCCAGCCTGGCACAGAGGGTTCCTCCCCTGTCCTCTCTGTTTGTTTTCCCAGGAGCATCGCTGGGAACCCTTTCAGAGATCAAACTGCCCAGGGGGAAACCCCCGAGAGAGGAGGGGGGAAAGGGGCAGAGAGAGCCCTGCACGGAGAGGAGGCTGCTGGGCCGATAAACCAAATCCTCTCCAGCAGATTCCAGAGGCAGCGGAGAGGGAGCGATTACAGGAGGGGCTGGGAGGTTCCCACCTCTCTCCTGCAGGGAATGGGGAGAGGAAACAGCCGAGGGAGCCGGGCCCTGAGCACAGCACACAGATGAGCTCCAGAATGGGATGGGTGCGTTTCTGCCCTGGCCAGGAGCTTCCTGACCCCAGTCCCCACGAATTTATTGAATTGCCAGAATAAAAACCCCTTCCCTGCTGAAAATAGCACAGACAAACTGAATAAACCTCTTGAGTAAAGGGATTTATTGCCTTTATTGAGTCGGGGGATCCAGAGGGACCTTCACTCTTCCTTCTTCCTTTTCCCTTTTTTCTTTCTCCTTTTCTCTTTTCCCTTTTCTCTTTTCTCTTTCTCCTTTCTCCTTTTTTCTTTCTCCTTTTTCCTTTTCTCTTTTCTCTTTTTCCTTTTCCCTTTCTCCTTTTTCCCTTTTCCTTTTCCCTTTTCCCTCGTCCCTTTTCCCTTTCTTCTTTCTCCTTTTTCCCTTTTCCTTTTCCCTTTTCCCTCTTCCCTTTTCCCTTTCTCCTTTCTCCTTTTTCCTTCCCACCTTTTCCTGGCAGAGCTGCCCCATCCCACACCCCACATCCCTGCAAGGACCAAGGCTGGGAATCAGGGTCTTGGTGGTGCCTTTGAACCTTTTTGTGGTTTTTTCCCCCTTGGAAGGGACTCTCTGGTGGCTGATTTTTTTCCTCCAACAATTTCCGAGCCTCTCAGCATCCACGTGGCCGGGGCAGGTTCGGTATCCTGGGAACTCCTGGCAGTTATTGACAGAAAATGCTGTTCCAGCAGAGGCTGCTGATAAAGCACAGACGGGAGCAGGTGGAAGGTGGCTGTAAACAATTATTGTGTGAAAAGGCGGGATTAGGGCAGAATCTGAGAGCGAGGCAGTTGA
Organism: Pomatostomus ruficeps; assembly: GCA_013400735.1. Taxonomy (NCBI): domain Eukaryota; kingdom Metazoa; phylum Chordata; class Aves; order Passeriformes; family Timaliidae; genus Pomatostomus; species Pomatostomus ruficeps. The sequence goes on from VYZT01011794.1 coordinate 34,165, forward strand.
GACTTGCTCAGGATTTAGGAACTGGCCGAGGATGCTGTGGGAATTGTTTCTCAGGAATCCCTTGCCCCCAAACAGGCTGAATTCTTCAACTCCTTCCACTCACAGAAGCTGAGGTGGAAGAAAAAATCATTTTGGTAAAGTCCAACCCCACACTGTTTCAATATTGTTTAAACCAGAGGGTCTGGGCTGTTTTAAACCTTAAATTTTAATTTTTTTAATATAATTTGTTTTCACACTCAACCTGTTCTTTGAAAAACATAAAGCAAAATCAGAAAGTTGGTTTTTTTTAAAAAAAAAGAGGTTTGAAAGTGTTAAATTATCCAACATTGAAGCAAGATGGAAGGGTTTGAGTCGAATAATATTTTTCTTCAGAATGAGACCCTGGACGTGCTTTGGCCCATCCCTGGGTGGGGTTTGGCTGGTGTTTCTCTGTGATCCCAGAATCCCAGAATGGTTTGGGGCTTTCAGAGTCCTCCCACTCCAGCTCCCTGCGGTCAGAGGGACTGGGATGCTCCAGGCTCCACCCCAGCAGCTGCTGGGCGAGCCCAAAAAAGGACCCCTGGGTGGGCTCCAGCACAGCTGGGGATGGACTTTGGCCCAGGAGTGCTGGACAGGGCTGGACACTCACGAGAATCCTCGTTTGAAGGAGCTGCTGCCCCTCTGTTTCCCTCCAGAAATCCTCCCTGGTATTTCATGTGGAGAACATGGATTTCATATGGAGAACATGGATTTCCATGTGAGAACACGGATTTCCGTGTGAGAACATGGATTTCATGTGGAGAACATGGATTTCTGCGTGGAGAACGTGGATTTCTGTGTGGAGAACATGGATTTCTGTGTGAGAACACGGATTTCCGTGTGAGAACATGGATTTCACATGGAGAACATGGATTTCCATGTGAGAACACGGATTTCCGTGTGAGAACATGGATTTCATGTGGAGAACATGGATTTCTGTGTGGAGAACGTGGATTTCCATGTGAGAACATGGATTTCATATGGAGAACATGGATTTCCATGTGAGAACATGGATTTCCGTGTGAGAACATGGATTTCATGTGGAGAACATGGATTTCTGTGTGAGAACATGGATTTCTGTGTGGAGAACATGGATTTCACATGGAGAACATGGATTTCCTTGTGAGAACATGGATTTCATGTGGAGAACATGGATTTCCATGTGAGAACATGGATTTCATGTGGAGAACATGGATTTCCATGTGAGAACAATGATTTCCATGTGAGAACATGGATTTCCATGTGAGAACATGGATTTCTGTGTGAGAACATGGAATTCCGTGTGAGAACATGGATTTCTGTTTGAGAAAATGGATTTCATGTGGAGAACATGGATTTCATGTGAGAACATGGATTTCTGTATGGAGAACATGGATTTCAAGTGGAGAACATGGGTTTTTGTGTGCGAACATGGATTTCACATGGAGAACCTGGATTTCCATGTGAAGAACACAGATTTCCCAGGAGGGCTGATGCCGAGGTGCTGCCACAGCTCCTGAGGGACATTCCAGCCGGTTTTTCCTCGCCCATCAGTGCCAGGCAGCTGGGAGCAGTGGGCCCAGTGCAGCACAAAACCCCTTCATTTAGAAAAAGAGAAGGGGACGGTGCCCCTGCAGAGGCGCGGGAGGTGCCTGAGGGTGTCTGTGGTGACATTCCGCCCCTCTGCTCCCCTGTTTGACAGATCTGTGAAGATCCTGATGTGTTTTCCTGGGCTGGCTCCCATCTCCGGGCTCGCTCCTGGCTGCTGTGCTCCCACACTCCGAGATGAGGGAGAGCAGGAGGTGGGGAGGAAGCAGCGAACACCAGCTGAGATCTTTCTCGGGTTTATGGGGGCAGGCTGAGCTGTAAAGCTGTCAGGGGGTGGAACACGCAGCTCTGGGCGCTCAGGCCTCGCTCCTGCGCTGTGCTGGTGTCACCGGGCCTGGCTCGGCTCTCCACACTCCCATTTTTATTTCTTTGGATGCCTGATGAGTTCCCAGCTGGAAAATCCTGCCTGTCCCTCAAAGAACTTCCTGGATTCATTGTCACAGGGGCAAGAAATCCCAGCTTTCCCTCATTGCCCAAATAAATCCAACCGAAATGCGCCCTCGTTCGTGCCTGCAGAGCATCCCTCTCCTCCTGCTTCCACGGAAAATGCTGCCAGGAGAGCATTTGGGTATTTTTAGCTGCTTTTAATCGAAGTGGCAGCTGGAAAGCAGGAGCAGAGGCAGCGCCACGCTGGCAGCCGGCTCCTCCCAGGTGTGCAGCAGCTCCCACACGGACACGGGGGACTCAGGACAGGTCCCTGTGCACCTGGGACACGTTTGGGGCAGCTCTGGGAAGAGCCACAGCAGCCAGGAGCTGTAAATTCCCCGTGTCCTCCCAGCCACCCACCTGAGGCACGAATAATTCACGAGTAATTCAGATTTTCACCCCTCTGTCCCCAGCCCCAGAGCAGGGCCAGCACTTTTCTCTCCACTGCTGGAGGCCTGACCAGTCTGGAGTCCACATTTGCCACCCCTTGTGCTTGGTAGTGCTCAGAAAACATCCCCCATGTGGGGTTTTTTTGGTCTAATTTATGTAAATGATTCTATTTTAATGAGGGAGAATGAGCAATGCGGGCTCTGCTGTCCCTCCAAACCCCAAACCGTGGGGTTTCCCTGTGAAGGAAGAGCATCCCTGCAGTGAGGAGGGCACCTGGAGTGACACGCTTCCCTGTGTCACCCAGCTGAAAATCAGAGAATCCCAGAATCCCCTGAGCTGGAGGGACCCACAGGATCATCCAGTCCAGACCCCCAACAATCCCAATCCCGGGAGCGCTGTCCAAACGCTCCTGGAGCTCTGTGGGGCTGGGACCGTTCCCTGGGGAGCCTGGGCAGTGCCCAGCACCCTCTGGGGGAAGAACCTTTCCCAAAATCCAACCCAAACCTGCCCTGGCACAGCTCCCTGGCTCCTGTCCCTGTCCCAGGGAGCAGAGATCAGAGCTGCAGCCCCCGAGGAGTCTCCCCTCGGTCTCCTCCAGCTGAACAATCCCAGCACCCTCAGCAGCTCCTCCAGACCCTTTCCCATCCCCAAATCCCTCCTTCGGGCTCTCTCCAGCAGTTTTAGATCTTATATTGAGCTTTAGCAATTTTTTTCCAGGATTTAGTGCCCATTCCAGGTTTTTAGGACACCTCCAGCGCTCTGGTGAGGACCTGCAACCCTCCCCGAGCCCTCCTGGGCAACCAAGTGTGGCTTTCCGGGCTCGGTGCCGCTCTCTGCTGTGACATTAACGGCAGCAGAGCTTTCATTGCTGTTGGGGATGTGAGGAGCATGAAACCTCCAGCTGGACTCCTTCTGTTCGCAAAACGAGCAAATCTGGAAACAGTTTGGGAGAAAACAAACGGGAATCGCTGCAACGGCTCCTTCCTGAATTCACCTGGGAGGGGGAAATGCCCTTTCCCGGTTTTTCCCTTTGCAAGGGAAGCGTTCGCACCTCTGGAATAAGGTGGGGAAGGTGGTTAATCGAAGGCCTGAGAGCCACAATTAATTCCTTTCGCAGTTTCTGATGGCTGGAGAGGATTTCATCTCGCAGGATAAACCCATTCCAAGGCAATTTCCTTTGTTATTCCAGCCTGCAAATTGCCTGCTCCTATTGGGCTCCAGCGCAGGCCTTTTGAAGTTTAACACGTCTGCCAGTTTATAAAGTCATTATTTTTAATTAATAGATAAAGTTCCTCCATTATTCTCCGAATTAACTGCAGCTGACGAGGAGACAGAGCCAATAAGTGGCTGAGCGTGTTCGCCGGGAAATTCTCTGGAAATGCTGAGATTAAAGGTGGAGAAAGGGATTGGGGCTTTATTTGTCACCTTAGAGCACCCTAAAAATCACATTATTTATACACCAAAATAATTCCTGGATCTCCCTGTGTTGCTTCACGGCTCAATCTCATCCATCATCGTGGAAAGGGTTTTTCCCCGGGAATAGTTCTGGCTTCAAAGGAGATGTCACAGTGATGGAGGGATAGGGGAGAAGTTCCCAAAATCCAAGTAGAGAAACTCCCAAAATCCTCGGGGAGAAGCTCCCAAAATCCTCAGGGAGAAGCTCCCAAAATCGACGTGGAGAAGCTCCCAAAATCCTCGGGGAGAAGCTCCCAAAATCCACGTGGAGAAGCTCCCAAAATCCTCGGGGAGAAGCTCCCAAAATCCACGTGGAGAAGCTCCCGAAATCCAAATGGAGAAGCTCCCAAAATCCAAGTGGAGAAGCTCCCAAAATCCTAGGAGAGAATCTTCCAAAATCGACGTGGAGAAGCTCCCAAAATCCTCGGGGAGAAGCTCCCAAAATCCTCGGGGAGAAGCTCCCAAAATCCAAGTGGAGAAGGCAACCACTGAGGACCTCCCAGAATTCCATCCACGGGGGAAAGGGAGGCAAAAAAGGGGGAAAGAAGAAAACAAACAGCGAAGAGCTGGTGAGGTTTAAGAATCTGTTAAGTTCAAACGTAATTTTAAACATGAAATCCAGCCCGAGCACAGCCAGATCCCAGGAAATCACTCAAATACAAACCAAAATTGAGAATGTTTATTTGGCATCAAACCGGGCTTTCCAGGATATCCTTTGCAAGTCACAAAGATGAAGAAATTGTCTGAAATCGAAGTGGCCCAGGAGGGAAGTGCCACAGGCAGCCCCGGCCTTGGCCAGGCCGGGTTTGTGAGCTCAGAGCGTTTCCCGGGATGTTCGTGGGGTGTGAAATCCATCCACCACCTCACAGGTTTTACCATGGGAAGAAACCACTGTTATCATTTGATTTTCAGTGCAAACTGTGAAGTTTCACGTGACACCTCCAGTTCTGCTCCTCTGTGCAGCAGAGGAGGTTTTTGGAGTGATGTCTGCAGCTCGTGGGACCCGCCAAGGGCGGTTTCACTCATCCTTCACAGCAAACCACACCAGTGACACCGATAAAAAATCCCCTTTATCTTCACTGGGAAAGTCTGAGCTGTCCATAAATGAAAACACAGCCGAACAGCTCTTGGAAAGACATCAAAGTTTGGGCTAAAGGCCAAAAAAGGACAGTTTTTGTAGCTGTGAAGGGTGAAGAGCCAAGCCACAGGCAGGGACATCTCTGAGGACCTCAGGGTGGCAAAGCCCAAAAGTTTGGCCCTAAAATTTCCTGGAGATGAAAGTGGGGATTGGATCTGGGAGAGCTGGGATTGTTCAGGCTGGAGGAGAGAAGCTTTGGGGTGACTTGAGAGCTCCAGAAAAGGTGGAGAGAGATTATTTCCCATGGATGGAGGGACAGGAAGAATGGGAATGGCTTCACTCTGCCGGAGCTCCTGCCTCAGGCTGGGAGTTGTTCTGGAAAGTTCCACTCCGAGGGGCTTCAGGGATGGGATGTTTGAAGGGAAAAGGGATAAACGAGGGGAGAAGAGCGATTCCAAGGCTGCGTTTTGATGTTTTAGGCAGCAGCACATTGGAAATTTAAACAGACTCAGCTTTACTGCACCAGGACGGCACAGCAGGGACTGAGCAGCTGAGGGTGTGGGCACCTCCTGGCCAGGACCTGGCACGACCCTGGCATTCCCAAGGAAGTAAATCAGGAAAATAAATTGCTCAACAAACAATAAAAGTTTATTTAATCCTAATCAGAGCTTCCGGGGCCCTTACAACCTCACAGGAAATAATTTCTTCCACGTATCCAACCTAAATTTCCCATTTTTCAGTGTGAAGCCGTTCCCTTGTCCTGTCCCTCCAGTTCCCGATAAATTGTCTCTCTCCAGCTTCCTTGGAGCCCCTTTAACCACTGGAAGAGGCTGAGGGGTGTCCGCACAATCTTCTCTTCTCCAGGCTGAATATCCTTAATTTTTCAGCCTCTCTCCATAGGGAACGTGCTCCAGTCCCCTTATCAACCTTGTGGCCCTGTTACAGAGCAATTATTGAGAAAATTTTGGGGAAAATCCAGGGAAGAAACTGTAAATGAAGTCAAGCCTGAAGAAGTGAAAGAGCACAAGGGAAAGGAAGGGAATTGCTGCAGTGCCAGAGCGAATTCCCAGCAGTTCCACTCCATCCACCCTCCTCCAGATGTTTGCCTATAAAAGGTTCATTTAAGCTCCATTTCTGAGCTAAAAGGGTTGATAGCAGAGATCTTTATCCTCTGCCTGGCTACTGCCCCAAGGAGCCAAACAGGCAGGGGCTGCCAGGGAAGAGGCTGTTCTGGGAGCTATATTTGTAGCTGTGAGAACACCAAAAGTTATGCCTTTGGAATAGAATTGCCGGATTTCTCAGATGTCCTCCTGGACCCCGGCCTGGCAGCTCGTTTCCCTTTCTCCGGTTTGCATCTCCAGATTCCTCCCAGTGAGGTTCTGAAGGCGCTGGCACTGCCAGCTCTTGCTGCCCTGAGGAAAAATCATCCTCGGAGGGACGTTCATCCCGGAGTTTGTTATCCTGGTGATGGGGAGGGATGGAGGAGCTTGGGTGGGTTCTGGAGCTGCTGCAGAAGCTGGGAATCCTGGGCTGAGCTCTTTTTTGGGAGTGGAGATGGGAATTTTTTAGGGAACAGCAGAGACAAAGCTCCCCCAGCAGGGCATGGGCCGGAGGCTCCAGGGGCTGGGGAGCAGGGATGAGATGGAGCCACGGGACACTGTCCTGTCCCAGCCACGTTTGGGGCCAGCTGGACACAGAGCCCTGTTTGAAGGACCAGAGTGACCACACTGGGCCTCAGCACACGCTGGGGATGTTCTCTGCCTCCCTGTCCCGTTGTGTTGTTAATCCCTCATCCAGCCCTGGCCTTGTTCCCCCACAGATCTGCACAAAGCTCCTCCTTTCCATCCACTTCATTGTAAATATCCCAAAATCCCAGAGCAGCAGCTCAAGGGACACCTTTTAGGTTTGGTTTTTCAGCTCAGATATCTGCTCCCGATCCAGGGTTTTTCCGTTTCTCACGGAGTCACTCCCAGCTGCGAGCGCGAGGGAGTGGCAGCTGCTCCTGGCGCCAGAGGTGAGCAGGGAGGATCAGCCAGGGAACATCTGTCAGAGGGGAAGGTTCAGGGCATGGAGCTCAGTCCCTGCAGCTCCCGGCTGGAAGAACAGCCAGGAAGAGCTTGTTCTGCCAGGATCAGCTGGGAGAGGGGAAACAGGGGAAGAGGTTCAGAGGTGGCAGCAGAACAGAGATTCAGTGCTGACAGCCGGCAGGGATGGGCCAGGAGCTCCAGCAGAGCAGGGGAACTGCAGGAAAGCAGCTGGAGGAGAGGGGCTGGAAGGTGGAGAGCTGGGAAGAGCTGGAAAAGAACTGCCTGGAGATTGTCCCTCCTTCTGCTCCGAGAGGGATCTTTGGGCTGGAGCAAAGGAGGCTCCGGGGGCCCTTCTGGCTCTGCACAACTCCCTGACAGGAGGGGGCAACCGGGGGGGTCGGGCTCTGCTCCCAGGGCCCAGGGACAGGAGCACAGGGAACGGCCTCAGGCTGGGCCAGGGGAGGCTCAGCTTGGACAGCAGCAGGAATTTCCCCATGGAAAGGGGGCTCAGGCCTTGGCAGGAGCTGCCCAGGGAGCTTTGGAGTCCCCGTCTCTGGAGATGTCACCTGGAGGTGGCACTGAGTGCTCCGGGCTGGGGACAAGGTGGGGATGGGGCACAGGTGGCACTTGGAGCCATTTTCCAGCCTCAGTGATCCTGGGATTTTGCGCCCATCCCTGGGGGATGGTCCCGGAGCGAGCACCAGAAGATGGCACTCCTGGCTGTGCAGCCACCCTGGCGATGAAACTCCTCGTGTTTGATCCCAGCATCTCTCCAAAGCCAGGGACTTATTCCCAGTCTTTTCAGAGTCACAATTCCTCTGCTTTGTGCGTGACAGCCGCTCTTGCTGCCCAGCAGAGCGTGGCTGGAGGAAGCCATTAATTTGTTTTCCTATTGAAGTTTTCAAAGAAAAAAAATGTTTTCTCACAACCATGACCAAGAAAGGAGGCAAGAGCAGCAGGCAAATAAACAGCCCTGAGTGTCCCTCAGAGCTCTGTTTATGCTGTGCCCTGAGAAACAGCTTCAACCCAGTGCAACCCTCCAGGACAGAGCTGGGAAAAGGGGGAGAGCTGGGAAAAACATCCTGGGCAGAGCAGGGCGTCCCTGTCACTTGTCCACGCAAGCGACAGCTGCTCTGAGTGAGGTGGGGTCGTGTCCAGCTGGGGACAAGTGGCATCTCTGCTTCCCTTGCTGCTTGATGGAGGGGTTTGTGCACATCCCAGCACGGAATCCTCTCCAGGCGTTAGAAACTGCAAAAGGAATTAACTGTGGCTGTCGGTCCCTGGATTAACCACGCCAGGATTCTGCGTTTGTGGGGGCTGAGTCGTGGCCGGGCTGGCGAGGGACACTCGGTGGCACGGCAGAGGTGGGGCGGTGGCAGATGGCATCTCCAGGGTGGTTGGAAGGGAAGGAGCAGCTTCCCAAAGGCAGTTGGTGTGGATGCAGCTCAGGGGATGTGTGCCCACGCCTGAGTCATGGCAGGCACCGCGCCAAGGGGCTCCGGGAGCTGGATCCGTGAGCTGGATCCGTGAGCTGGATCCGTATCCTGCACAGCCCAGTGATTCCCACTGAAATTCCTGTGCCAAATCCCGCTCCTTGGAGAGCCATCCAGGCAGGAACCCCACCTGGCGGCCCAGGGAGCGGCCGATGTGTCAGATGGGTCTGACGGGAAGTGCTGGGCTGGTGCTGATGAGCTCAGGGATGGTTCTGGCCCCTCGATTCCATGGCTGTTTGTCACCCTCATTAAACCCAGCCCTGCCCTGAGGGTTTGCTTCTCCCCCTCCTGTGCAACCCTGCACTCCCTGGAAGACGCTGCTGGGAGAGCTGGCAAATCCCAGAATGCTGGAAAATCCCTCCAGGATCATCAAATCTAAGCTGTGCCCCATCCCCACCTTGTCCCCAGCCCAGAGCACTGAGTGCCACCTCCAGCCCTTCTTTGGACACCACTCCAAACCTCCCTGGGCACTTCCAATTTCCACGGAGAAATTCCTGAAATTCCTTCTTATTTTCTCTGTTTTCGATAAGCAGCTTCTCAGATCTGCTTAACTTCCACCCTGCCTTCATCTGCTCTCAGCTCTGCAACAAATCCTTCTCCTCTGCAGTGCTGCAGCCTGGACGTGCCTTTGCAAGGTTTAATTGTCCAGAGAATAATTAAGCCGAGCTGCTGTCCTGCTGAGCAGCAGCAGGGCTGTCAGAGAGCTGAGCTCTGGCGCTGGGGTTTGTTCCAGCCCTGTCCCTACACTGCCCCTGACACCTTCAGTGGGGTTTGTGCATCATGGCCCCAATCCCTCCTTCCCTTGGGACTCCTCTGGCTCCTCACAGTGAGGGCAGGAATGATGGCAGAGCTGCAGCTTCACAAAGACTCTGTGTGATGCTTCCACACCATGGTGGTGCTGAATCCTGAATTCCGGAGGGGAAAACACTGTGTTTGACCCTGTTTTGGGGGAATGTGCCCTGCGCCATCCCTTGCTGGTTCTGGTGAGGTCGTTTCTGTGTAAACCCAAACCCTCCGTGCCGTCCGAGCTGAGGAGGGGACACCTCGCTGGTCACAGCCTTGGAGGTGACTTTGACTTTGGTCAGTGGCTTGATGGAGCAGAGGAAATGTTTAAAAGTAGGAAGCAACGGACATGGATCAGGATCCTCAGGGAAGGGGTTTTTTTGCCATTTGAATTATTTATTTTATTCTTTAACTTCGCCAGGGCTCAGAGAGGGATGTGGAGGCTGCCCCAGGCTCCTCCAGAGCCATTAATTCCCAGGGAACAACAGCGTGGCAGGAGGAGGATAAACCCCAAATGGATAAACAATATCCCAGGAATGAGAGGTCAGAATTGCTGAACCCTGGCCAGCCCAGGGGGGAAAACAGGGGCAGAGTGACTTGGATGTGACAGGGAGCAAACTCGGGTGCTGCTGATCCGATCCCTGCAGGAATTGGGACGCAGAGGTTTGGAGCAAAGCTGTGGGAGGGAATGCTCCAGAGCCACTGCAGGGAATGCTCCAAACCCACTGCAGGGAATGCTCCAGAGCCACTGCAGGGAATGCTCCAAACCCATGGCAGGGAATGCTCCAAACTCACTGCAGGGACTGCTCNAGCTCCAAACCCACAGCAGGGAATGCTCCAAACCCATGGCAGGGAATGCTCCAAACTCACTGCAGGGACTGCTCCAGACCCACAGCAGGGAATGCTCCAAACCCACTGCAGGGAATGCTCCAGAGCCACTGCAGGGAATGCTCCAAACCCACTGCAGGGAATGCTCCAGATCCACTGCAGGGAATGCTCCAGAGCCACTGCAGGGAATGCTCCAAACCCACGGCAGGGAAAGCTCCAAACCCACAGCAGGGAATGCTCCAGAGCCACTGCAGGGCTGAGCCTCCAGCTGCTCGGATCTGACAGAAACATCCCCCATGGGTGATGTTCCAGCCCTCAGCACCTCAAGGAATTTCCTACAGCCCCCAAAACTGCCTCTGAGCCCCTCTGAGCATCCGGATTTGTGTGCTGGGAGAGGGTGGCACTGAGAACTGTCCCCTGCAGTCACCTCAGAGCCTCTTGGTCTCCGGAATGTTGGGGTTAATTTGAAAGGGGCGCAGCTCCTTCACAGCCACACCTTGGGGGCCTGTGTCCTCACACCTTGGGGGCTCTGTTTTCACACCCTGGGGGCTCTGTTTTCACACCCTGGGGGGATGGATGTGTTTGCTCTTCTCGCTGGAGGAAGTGGTCAGATCGAGGTTTTCCTCCCCTTGCATTGCACACAAATATTTATTTTCAAACCCTTCAATTCTCCATCCTATTCAAGGCACTTTCTCCCCAGGAGCCGCTGTGTTTGCAGGAATTGTGGGGCTGTAAAAGGCCGTTTGTCAGCTGTGAGTGCTGCTCCCAGCCTGGATGGATTTCTGATAAAATCGGAGACTCTGAGAAGCTGCTTTCCAGAAATCAATCAGGGTGGTTGCTGTGAGAGCAGGGAGGTTGGGGAATGCTGGGTGTGAGGGAAATGAGGACACCCTGAGCCTGAGCTGGTACTTCTGGACAGCCCAGTCACCTTTTTTTTGGGGTTTCTTGGAAGATCATGGGGCCTTTCTACTCCAAACCATCCTTTCAGTGTGAGGAACCCCACAAAGTTGGTATTTCCATGGATATTTCATGTTTAATGTGAGCCAGAAGAAGGAGCGAGGCAGAGTCAGCTGTGAGTTCCTCCCCAGGAAACGGGATCACTTCAGAAAACACACGGAGCACGTCACTGCTCATTAATTATGCAGAACTTAATAAATTGCTGCACACAGACCCAGCTCAATCGCTCCATTTCTCCCCGAGCACAAGAGTGGAGCTGAGCCCTGCCAGATTTGGGTTTCTGGAGTTTCAATTCCTCTGGGGGGAGCTTGTGGACATTTCTTATCAGAGACTTGGGAGTGAGAAATCGCCCTCCCGGCTTATCAGTGACTCCTGGAGCCCGATCAAAGGCTGTTTGCTGTGCCATGGAGCTCAGCAGTGCCTGACTTGGAAGGAAACTCCTTTCCTGCCATGACTTCTTCCATGCCTCGTTCCTGGATGGAATCTTTATCCCTGGATCTCCTCGTCTTTCTCTCAATCCCCTGCTCAGATTTATCCCTTATCCAGGGGAATGCTGCCAAGGAGATCTGTGGAGTTTTGTCCTGAGTAAATTTAAAATTTTTTGGAGAAAACAGAAAATGCTGTGGAGAAAGAAATGATTTACACATTTCGGGGTCAGGTTTTGTGTGTGTTCGTGTCCCGCAAGGATTTCGCTTCCCCCGAAGGTGCTGAAGTTTTTCATTTGGACAGCTTGAAAGGAGCTTTTCAGCCTCATCCTTCAGAATCCCTGCCTGGTTTTTTCCCTTTGAAATGTGACCTATATTTTAGAGAAAGAGAGGAAAAGAAGAACCAGCGCTCCCCAAACAAAATATATCTCTTGTTCTGGGCCTTGTTCATCTTCTCTGTCACCGCTGTTTTGCACAACAACAGAGGGAAAAACGCAGCTCTGCTTGGGCTCAGCTAATTAATTTTCCTCTGCTTGCTTTGTTCACCCAGCAAACTGAAAAACTGGCTGTTCCTACGGCCGTGTTTGGAAACGGGCTGGGAAAGCTCCTCAGTCAAACAGGCAGAGTGTGGGAAATACCCAAGGGATCTCAGGAGGAATGACACCGGGGACAGCACTTGGCTTCTTGGGTGTAAAATCCCACTTTTTGCCAGAGGAATGAAATCCCTGGGATTCTTGCTGGGAATCAGCAAGGGTGTCTGTTTTGGAGGAGCAGGGTGATAAAAGTGATCCCAGGTGGTTCCCATGGTGCTGGGATGTCCCCGTGGAGTTGGGATGTCCCCGTGGAGCTGGGATGTCCGTTTGGTGCTGGGATGTTCCCGTAGTGCTGGGATGTCCCTGTGGAGCTGGGATGTCCCCATGGAGCTGGGATGTCCCCATAGAGCTGGGATGTCCCTGAGGTGCTGGGATGTCCCCGTGAAGCTGGGATGTCCCCATGGAGCTGGGATGTCCCTTTGGTGCTGGGATGTTCCCGTGGAGCTGGGATGTCCCTGTGGAGCTGGGATGTACCTGTGGAGCTGCGATGTCCCCGTGGAGCTGGGATGTCCCCGTGGAGCTGGGATGTTCCCATGGAGCTGGGATGTTCCCATGGAGCTGGGATGTCCCTGAGGTGTTGGGATGTCCCTGTGGAGCTGGGATGTCCCTGTGGAGCTGGGATGTTCCCATGGAGCTGGGATGTCCCTGTGGTGCTGGGATGTCCCTGTGGAGCTGGGATGTCCCTTTGGAGCTGGGATGTTCCCATGGAGCTGGGATGTCCCTGAGGTGTTGGGATGTCCCTGTGGAGCTGGGATGTCCCCGTGGAGCTGGGATGTCACTGTGCTGCAGGAGTAGCTGTGACCAGGCCGGGCGGAAGGGAGGGCCCAGGGCCCGAGTGACCCAGGCACTCCATGACAGCCCCTTGGCTCTGTTTTTCCCGAGTTATTTTTGCTCCTGCTGCAGCCCTGGCCTGGTGGAAATGAGCTCAGGAGCTCAGAGCTTCCTGTGGTCACCTGCCAAGGCAGCGGCGCCCGGCCTGGGGCTGCAGGGCTGTGCCAGCGCTGCCGTGCCAGTGTCCCTGGGCTGGCCAGGGCGGGGACAGCCCCCGCAGTCCCTCCAGGGGCAGTGCCAGCCCGGCTGCTCCAGCTCCTGAGCCACAGCTCTGAGTAGCCCTTCCCAGACTCCATGTCCGGCCCAGGGCTCCAGAGCCTCCCCGAAAGCCCAGCCGAGCCCGTCTGCATCCTCCCGGGGGACGGTGACATTCCCAGGGCGCTGCCCGGGGGAGCACTTTGCCTTTTCCTGGATTGCTGAGTGTATTCGAGAGCAATTCCACAGCAAGCCTGGAACAACTGAATCTCTTCCTCTGTTGCTCGGGCTCATCCGTGACTTCGTTTAACTCTTGGGACGCCGAGCTCGTGGGAGGTTCCTGTTGTTTGGAAATGGTGGAGGATGGAGGTGGCTCAGCAGGTCCTGCTTTTCCTGGGGTAATGTGCAGCTGGATACCTGTACCCAGTATTCCAGTGGCTATGGAATGCTGGGCACGGTTCTGATGCCCCCAGTGTAAGGACATGGAGCTGCTGGAGCAATTCCAGAGGAGGCCACGAAGTTGATAAAGGGACTGGAGCAGCTCCCCTATGGAGCCAGGCTGGGAGAGCTGGGAATGTTCAGCCTGGAGGGGAGAAGGGTTTGTGGAGAGCTCACAGCACATTCCAGAGTGTGAATGGGCTACAGGGGAACAGGAGAGGGAATTTAATCAGGAATTGGAGGGACAGGACAAGGGGAATGGGTTCACACTGAAAAAGGGTAGATTTAGATTGGATTTTGGGAATAAATCCTTCCCTGTGAGGGTGTGAGGCCCTGGCACAGGGTGCCCAGAGCAGCTGTGGCTGCCCCTGGATCCCTGGCAGTGCCCAAGGCCAGGCTGGACAGGGCTTGGAGCAGCCTGGGACAGTGGGAGGTGTCCCTGCCCATGGATGGGGTGGGATGAGATGATCCCCAAGGTCCCTTCCACCTTAACCATTCCACGATTCTAAAACAGCCCAGCAAAGGGGGAGAGTGGCTCCCTCTCCCCTGCGTGGTGCCCTTCTCCTCCTCCCAGCAGCTCAGGGTTTCAGCTCCCACCCTTGGGAATGTGTCCTGTGGATCTCTCCAGGAACACGATGAACTCGCTGTCCCCACTGGCCTGGGGATCGCTGCCTCTTTCTGTCCGGGGCTGGGAAAACGAGCAGGGAACCGTTCCCGATCCCGATCCCGATCTTTCCCAGTGAATCTCTGCAGTGCCAGGTGTGGGAGGGCTGCACAACCAGGTCACTGCTTTTGGGGCTGCAGCAGAATTCCTCCCTAATTCCCCAGCTCCCGGGAACACGGAAGCCCCATCCTGGAGCGGTTTCTGCAGGGACACGGTGAACAAGTCAGCCTTAATCTTATTATCTCAACGATGCTCTTTATTAGGCTGGATCAGCCTGGCATCCTTTTGATGTCTGTCCAGGATGGATTGTATCTCTCCCGGCTGGAAAGGCCACGGAGAACTCCACTCCTGGGCCGTAAATAAAGAGGAGAATAAAATCTTCCTTGTTGATGGAGCGTTTCAGTGGCAAACGGGCAGCACAAGGAGGGAGAAAGAGGAGTGAGCAGAGGTCAGACCCGCAGACAGGATGGGTTTGGGAGCAAAGCCCCTGCACTCCCTGAGGAAATTCCAGCATGGGCTGGGGGGGACCCGCTGGAGCAGGGAGGTGGCACTGGTGACCCACTGGGGTCCCCTCCATCCCGGGATCCTGGGATGTTCCCACACCTTCCTCTGATGATGCCAGGGAGCCGCTTTTCTGTTCCCTGTGCCAAAAGGGTTGAATCAAAGCCGGCTGTAATTCCAGGGCGCGGTGGGTGACAGCACCATGACATCACCGCCTGGCAGTGCCAGCCCGCTGCTCCCATGGCACAGCCCGCTGCCTCTCCAGGCGTGGCAGCAGCGGGAGATGGGATCTCACCTGCCTGAACACCCCGGTGTGGCACCCACTCCTCGCCCAGGGAACGGAGGAGGAAGTTCTGCCTTTGGCCCCAGGCTTCAGCGGGGTTGGATAAGAATTTTTCGTTTGTTCAAAGCCATCCTCTCACAGGGTTATTTAATCCTCTCATAGGGCTAATTTCATTTTTTGCTGTTTGATTCGTTGTCCTCACAGAGCTTGAGCCGAAATGGGGATGGAGCAGAAAGGAGGGTGAAGCTGCCCAATCTCCCCGTTCAGGCCACAGAACTAAAAATCAGCAGAGAAAGGAAACACAGGAGGGTCACTGAGATCTCCAGAACTCTTTCCATGCCATGAGCACAGCTATTCATGGACACTGATAAGGGAAATAATTACTTTTTTAATAATTAGGGTTGCTCTCTCAAACACATCCCTCCAAAGTCCTTTTTGTTTCCCCAGTGCTCATCCTTTGGCTGAGGAAGAAAATTTTTCTTTGTGAGAACCCAAATCCTATGGGTTTCCAGCTTCCCAGCCCTAAACAGGGACGTTGAGGTTGTCTTTTTGCTTCTCCAGTGCTCATCCTTTGGCTGAGGAAGCCCCTTTGTGTGGAGAACCCAAATTTCCAGGGGTTTTCAGCTTCCCAGCCCTAAACTGGGATGCTGAGGCTGCTCAGAGGGTTGGGTCTGCTCAGATTCCTGGCTCTGTTTCCATCCAGGAGAGTTCGGAGGAGTTCAGAGAGGAGCCTCGCAGGGATCAAAAACAGGGAGGGCAATCCAGGCTGCAGCAAGGCAGAGCAATTCCCAGGAATTTTAGGCTTTAGGGTAAGAGGAGAATTCCCTGTTTTTTCCAGACCTGTAGGTCTCAGCATCCCCTGTTTTCCCAGAGCTGTGGATGCTGCCTCTGCTCGGGGCTGTGCCTCTGATATTCCTGATATTCCAGGAGTATGAGTGACCTCCTGCAGGGGCTGCTCTCCGGCTGCTGGAATGAAAATTCAGGATTGAATTGACCCTGGGCACAAGGTGGGAGTGCCAGGAGCAGGAGTTTGTCCCTGTTATGACAGGAATATTCCGCATGTGACATTTCTCCTCATTAATTTTTAAAAAAATAATAATTTTAATTAAAAATATAAAAATTTCTAACAGGTGGAGATGCTCATTTGCAGCACAGGTATCATCCCTCCACTGCTTTTATTTGGGAAGAGAACAAGCTGATTCCAAGGGATTTTGGTTTTATTTTTTTATTTTTCATAGAATCATGGCATCATCCAATGGTTTGGATTGTGAATATTCCGGGACAGGGCTCGGAAAAACCTGATCTGGTGGAAAATGTCCCTGCCCACGGCAAAAGGTTGGGACAGGAGGAGCTTTGGGGTCCTTTCCAACCCGTCCCAGTTTGGGATTCTGCGATTCCAGGAAGGAGAAGGAAGCCATGGATATTTGTCCTCCCAGCTCTTGGTGTTTATGAAAGATAAAGGCTGGAAGGAACAATCTTTTCAAAGCCAACTCAACCCTGAGAGAAAAGCAAAATCCTTCAGGGGCTTGAAAAATGGCTGAGTAACATTAAATTGATGATTTTTGGATGTGAGCAATGAGCAGAATGAATATATAAAAATTATAATATATACACATGATTGTACATGAATTATTTTATATTTTACAGCACATGACATTAAAAACAAAAAAAACAAACCAGGAACTGCCAAGAGAGCCCAAAAATTGTGTCTGGAAATAGCCCAGATCTTTCCCAGTGCATCCACAAAGAGCACCTGCGTTCAGTGGTCAGCAAATGTCACCCAATTGATGGCAACTGTTGTCAACATCAACAAAAATAGAAGAATAATGAAAGATTTCTGCTGACATTCTCAGATGCAGCTTCCACCTGGCCACGGATCCCTGGCAAATTCCGCTGGCTATGAGCAGAACAGATTTTTCAGGGAGAAATTCTCTGGTGAAAACCCAGCCAAAACTCACATTATTCTCTCGGTGACTTCATTGTTCACGTGGCTTTTTTAAAATGCGATCACGTTAATATTATATTTAAAAATATCATATTTTGTTCTAAAAAATAAGAATAGATTTTAAAAAGCAGCGGGGGCCAATACCTCGTCTTCCACTGCGAACGTTCCCAAGCCCTAAAGAAATCCCAAGAGTCCCATCATAAATAAATGACTTAAAAATGGCTGACTCCTGGTGCTTTTACATCCAGAGCCTCAAATTCCCAGCTCCCAACTCTCCTTTTCCTGAGGTTTTTTCGCCCGGGCTGGCTAAGCCTTGCTGCAGGGAGGATCCACACAATAAACAGCTTTTTGAGGTTGATTTAATGCCTCACCAGCGCCCCGGTTATTAATCTACCCACGGAGGAGGTTTATTGCTGTGTCTACCACAAACTGATAAAGATTATCAGGGAATTAATTCCCAACAAGTGTGTTGTTAGGCCTGGAGCCAAACGCTCCGAGTTATCGGCGTGAATAAATACTTGAGGGTAATTTCTCAATGAGCCCGGCCTAAACAGACTTCTGAGGCCAAAGCTTTGCAAATAAACTCAGGGAAGTGAAAAGAACAAACATCGCCGGGTTCTGGCGTCACATCCAGCAGATCTGGTGCAGCTCGGGGTGTCTGGGATCCAGGAATTCTGCCGGGATTTCCTGGAATGGGACAGAGCTTCTCCCTGCCCTCATCATCTTCATCCTCCTCGACAAAGGAGCGTGCAGGGAGTGTTCATCCTTCTCAGTTCTTTACTTTCTGTCTTTTTACTTCCCAACAAAGCTCTGGGACTTCTACACTTCCATTTCCAGTGAAATTCCCTCCTTTTCCTGCTCTTTTTCAGGAGTCACCAGCTCAAAGGGACGCTGAAGCTTCAGGGGCTGCTGATGAGCAGAGCTCCAAAGCAGCCAGGAACGCCTGGGCATCGGCCAGAACCATCTTCTGCCTGTGCAAGTGACAGAAAAGTTTCCATCATCTGTTGAAAAATGATCCTAAAAATAACTTTCCCTCAAGTGCTGCACGGCCAGGGACCTGTGCAGGGGACACGGGGCTGGCAGCTCGGGGACCTTCACCTGGAGGAGGAAGGGGAAGGGATTCAAAAACAGGGAAACCTTTCAATACTCCTTGGAATATTTCCAATATTTCTCCTTTCTGGCTCATCTCTTGCCTGGGTTGCATCTCACGGTGACAGGAACATATTCTTGCTGTCTTTATGGAATAATCTTGCATTTCCTTTCCTCTGGGATCTGTGTGAGTTTATCCAACCCTCTTCCTTCCAGGAAAAATCACATTGCTGCTCCTGCCGGAGGGGAGGTGTCCCAGGAAGCCGCAGGGAGGCCGGAAGAAAATATTTGGGAGAATTTTGGAGCCTTGGCAGCACCTCCAGCTTTTGTTTTTGCTAAAGGCTCCTTCCTTCGAGGGGCTGCAGCACCAGAGTGGGTGCTACCCTGGCTGGGTGCCACAGGGGAGCCCAAAAAATCATCCTGGAGTGGCCATGGCTTCAAAGAGAGGGGTGAAGTTGGCAGGAGAGGGAAATTTCCCTGGGCTAAATGGTTTTTTTTGCAGCAGGGCTTCACAAACACTCTCCCAAGTCAGCCCGTGATTTATGAGGTGATGGGAGCCAGGCCAAGCTGGGCCCAGTCCCGCTGTGGAACTGGTTCCTGTATCTTAAACAAACCAAAGGAAAGCAACGTCTCCTCTTTGTGTTGGAAGCTGTCCCAGTGCAAGGTCTGCTTGCCTGCCTGGGGAAACCGTGGCTGAGGAGGAATTTGGGAAGGGGAGAGGCAAAAATCAATGTTTTGGGGCAGGAGGGAGCCAGCTGAGCCCTCCACCTGTCCAGCAGGTCCGGCCATGGTGCCGTGGGTCACTCTCTGCTTCAGGGCTGGGGGAAGCAGTGCCTGGAGCTCCCTGTCCCCAAAAAATGACACGAAGGGATGATGGAGACACTCAGAGACACAAAAATGTGGGATGTGGCTCAAACCCTGGTGCTGGCAGGAGAGAGGAACTCAGTTTGGCCATTCCTGGTGATCTCAGCATTTGGAGAGGGCAAATATTGATTTACCTCTGATTCGAGGGACAACTCTGGTTGTGGAGCCCACCAAAGCTCCCCGAGCAGCTTCCTGAGGGTTTAAAAAAGCTGTGACATGACCACGTCCTGCCCATAACTGCAGGAGAAAAATCACACAGCTGAGTAGGGAAAGGCCTGACAAAATCCTGCTGGCATTCCCAAGGGAAGCAGAGCAAGGAAAATGTGAAACTGGGCAACCAGAGGGATCTTCCCTGGGTGAATCCTGTGGGATCTTCCCTGAGTGAATCCTGTGACCCTTTCCTGTGTGAATCTTTTGGGCTCTTCCCTGTGGGAATGAATCCTGTGGGCTCTTCCCTGTGGGAATGAATCCTGTGGGCTCTTCCCTGTGGGAATGAATCCTGTGGGCTCTTCTCTGCATGAATCCTGTGGGCTCTTCTCTGCATGAATCCTGTGGGCTCTTCCCTGTGGGAATGAATCCTGTGGGATATTCCCTCTGTGATTCCTTTGGGCCCTTCCCTGAGTGAATCCTATGGGTCATTCCCTGTGTGATTCCTTTGGGCTCTTCCCTATGGGAATCCTTTGGACTCTTCCCTGTGGGAATTCTGTAGCCTCTTCCCAGTGTGAATCCTGTGGGATCTTCCCTGCATGAATCCTGTGGGACCTTCCCTGAGTGAATCCTGTGGGCTCTTCCCTGAGTGAATAAATCCCGTGGGCCCTTCCCTGAGTGAATTCCGAGTGTCACATCAGGCAGTTCACAGTGCACTCTTAGCAGGAATTTCTCACCAAGACTCTCTCCCTTCTTCACCCATAAAACTGTATTTTAAAAAGGAATTTTTAATGCTTTAAACAGCCCCAGACTGGCGTAGAGGGTGGGGAGCACCCACACCTTGTTCCTCCTGCCGCTCCCTGGAATAACCTCGGCAGCCCTGGCAGCACCTCCCGCCCCAGCAGGAGCAGGGGAACTTTGATGGCTGTTCCAGGCAGCAATAAAACCTTCTACACCTGGATTTGGGATGCCTGGCTGCTGGAAAACGCTTGGGAAAGCCACTGATGAAAGGCTGGTGAAGCCTCTAATTGTGGCTATTTTGGGGCATTGCTGAGCGCTCTCCAACCAACCTCGGGCTGCATCAAAATAAATAAAGCAGCAAAATATTCGTGATGTCATGATTGCCTTGACTGGGAAACTCTTACAGGTTTGCTGAGGGCACTTTGCAGAGGTTCCCAGAGGTTGAGGGTGGCAAATTGGCTGCAGAGTTTTTCCAGTTTTTTTGGGCTTTGTCCCTGTCCTCTCACCCCAATTCCCGGAGGAACCGGGTGTCAATCCCTAATTAACTCCTCCAGCCAAGCTCATTTGTGCTGCTCAGAGAATTCCAGCGCGGGCTCCCCGGAGAGGGATTCCCTCATCTGCCCCTGATCACTGAGGCTTCAAACCCACTTGAAAAAGGCTTCTCCCCGTGCCAACATCAATTAGTTCCCTCTGATGCCTCAGCCTGGAATTCTGCAGCACTCGTCCGGCATTCCTGACACCCGGCTGGTTCTGTTGGCAGCGGTGATGATGTTTTAGGAATTCCCTGCTGTCTGGAAGGGATTTCAGGAGGAAACAGGGCACTGAGGGCAGCAGTTTTGAGTATTAAATTGGGTTTAATGCTGCAAACACGCTGGGTATGAGAGAAAAAGTTTGGGAGGCCACAATGGGACCAGTGTGTTCAGCATCAACCAAAAATAGAAAAGGTGAAATAAGAAACTCACTAAATTTTTTTTAAGATTTCCAAATAACCCCAAACCCCTCCCTGGTCAAATCCAAGCAGTCTTTAAACATTTAAAACTTTAATATTTATATAAAAATTTACCATAAGCACTTGTGGAAGTCGAGGCAGCAGCAAATCTCGTTCTGGCTGAAGCTCAGCCTGGTGACACTTTCCCGTGGCAGGGGACACATCCCAGTGAGGCTGATCTGGGAGGAAATCACATTTTTAATTCCTCCTGGCATTGCCGTGCTGCTGGAAAACAGCATCACCAGTAATCCGACCAGTTGGCCAGTCTGTCACTGGGAGGAGTTTTCTATCCCTGAATTTATCTGTCTTTTCACCCAGAAATTTTTGGATACCATGACCAAAAAAAAAAAAA
>VYZT01011795.1:0-140232 GCA_013400735.1 Pomatostomus ruficeps
CTCATTCCTCCTCTCTCTCTCTCTTTTTAGGTTCATTTCTTTAACAGCTTTTTTCATAGACAGCTCGTAACCAAAGGATATAATGGGGTAAAACGATGGACTAAAAAGGTACCTTTAACACGGTGTCATCAATGCTGGAGTTCTGCTGGGCTGGGCTCAGTCACGAACTTGAAACTGGGGTACAGTGTGTTATTTGCAAAGGATGGGTTAGCAAAGGAGCTGTACAAAGTGGGGAGGGCTTGATGAAAACAGTAGTGTGGCACTATTCGAGTTAGTACGGGTATGTTGTGAGGGTGTGCTTCGAATGGCTAAATCTTCAGTGGGAGGTTATCTCTTTGTGTATGTTCATGCAAGTTGTTAATTTAACTGCAAGAAATGTCTCTTACTGCTCCTGACAGTGCCAGGTACACTAATCTACAGGAGAGCAGACTTAATTCTGCTTCTTCGTTTTATCTCAGACTGGCATTCTTTGACAAAATCAAATTGTTACTCCAAGTAACACATACCAGGTACTAGAAAGCAGAAGGGAGACCCGTGGTTAATGAGCCAGACTGTTGTTCTCATGACAAGAAGAGAATTCATCTTGCTTTCCAGAACCCACACCAGATCACGGGTGTGATATTTTCAAGGATAGCTAATGCAAAAAGAAATACTCTTTTTTTCTTTTTTTCTATGAACATTTGTCCTTTCTAATATGGGAGATGAGGCAAGACTAATCAAAGGCCATGTTTGAATGTATGATCTTTCTGTAGAAGTACTTAAATAGCACACATCTGTGAAATGCTAGAGATGAACTCATTATCCAAATATAAAATCTATTCATATAATTTATTAAAAATCTCTTTAAAGAGAGATGGAATATCAGTGCTTAATATTCCTACATATTATTTTTTAAACATTCTTTTTCTTTAGCAACCCAAGTTTTGTAAAATCCCCCAAAATTAAAGTAGTTTCTGGAAGCAGAATCTCGTTTTTGCTGAGGGGTACCCAGTGAGAGCAGGACAATTGTTTAGATGTTTACATTTAAATTCCTGAAGAATCTCTCAAGCAGGAATGAGAACTAAGCAGTTTCTATGGGAAGGATTCTGTAGACTCCTTCATCCTGCAATGTGCAATTAAGGGGAATTTGTTTCTGCTCTTTAAACACACCAGAGTATTGCACCGTGTTTTATAAATGTTCTCTCCTGGGATACAGGATATCCTGTTCTGGCTCTGGCTGCAGTGGTTTCAGAGCTCTTGTTGGTGTCTGTCCCTTCTCATCACCCGTCAGACTGGCACTCCTGATCCACTGTCGTGGCACAGAGCTGACTCTGCTGTCATGGTGAAGCGAATCTGGGTTGCCACCACTCTTTCCGTACACCAGTTCTTAACTAAAGACCCCACTTTTGGCTGCCTGTTTCCACTCTTCTGCTGCAGGTTTGCACACCTGCAGTAATCCAACAACTAGGGCCACATGAGGACCCTTGAGTTTCGTGTGGCTCCGCTGTTGCTGGACATCACAGAAGATGTAGTTCATTTATCTTATTCCAGTTCTCCTTTGTGGTCTCAGCTTGCTGCTGGCTGACATCCCTCTGCTTCTCTCCAAGAATGATGGATCGCTGTGTAGCGAGTGTGCTGTAATCTGGTCGGGAAGCAGTTTCTGCAGGTGGGAGCAGGGTCGATGCTTGTCACAATCAAAGGATTGTTATGAGCCAGGCTCGGCTGGTAACTGCTGTGAATGCCCAGACCTTTTTGTCTCCTCAACTTCCCATTGTTACTCAAGAAATACACTTTTCTTTCCTACAAAAGACCTGCCTTTGCCGGTAGTGTTGCAATTATGTACTGTTCAAATTGCACAGTGCTCAAAAAAAAGGGAAAAAAGCATAGAAATCTTCCCACAGGATGAGTTCATTTAGTTCAGTATTCTATTTTTGCTTATTTTCTGGACTGTGCCACCAAAACCCCAGTAATTAGACACTCATTTCAAGAGGAGCTAGGAGAAAGAAGATCATGAAAGGCCCTGGCTTGGCTGGCTTCCAAAAGCATAAGGGCTCATCTGCCATACAGACACTGGGGATGTTGCATCTGATCTACTTATTCTGTACTTCAAGACCTTTTCCCTTGTTTGCTTGCCTGTGACCACAGTACATCTGCTACAAAGTTAGCTTTGAGAAGGGATGAATCTGCTCTACCTTCTTCCCTCCTTTCCTCTGCTCACCAAACCATCCTGCACTCCTCTGCCTTCCTCTGGTTAGTCAGAGAGCCTGTGTCAGAGCAGGAGTCAGACTGCAAACTTACTGGTTTTGTGGGGTGTCTGTAATTGCAGCTTCTTCATAGAACCATGGAATGGTTTGGGTTGGAAGCGACCTTACAGATCATCCAGTTCTGCCCCTCTGCTATGGGCAGGGACACCTTCCACTATCCCAGGTTGCTCCAAGCCCCATCCAACCTGGCCTTGAACACTTCCACGGATTGGGCAACCTCAGCTTCTCTGGCCAACCTGTGCCAGGGCCTCACCACCCTCACAGGGAAGAATTTCTTTCTTACACCTAATCTAAGCCTGTCCTCTGTCAGTTTAAAGCCATTCCCACTTGTCCCATTACTCCATGCCCTTGTCTAAAGTCCATCTCCA
Organism: Pomatostomus ruficeps; assembly: GCA_013400735.1. Classification (NCBI taxonomy): domain Eukaryota; kingdom Metazoa; phylum Chordata; class Aves; order Passeriformes; family Timaliidae; genus Pomatostomus; species Pomatostomus ruficeps. The sequence goes on from VYZT01011795.1 coordinate 2,612, forward strand.
GCTTTGTTGTAGCCCCTTAGGTACTAGAAGGTGCTACAAAGTCCCTATGGAGCCTTCTCTTCTCCAGACTGAACAGCCCCAACACCCTCAGGCTGTCTCCACAGCAGAAGTGCCCCAGACCTCTGAACACTTTTTTCTCTTCCTCTGGACCTGCTCCAACAGGTCCACCTCCTTCTTACGTTGGAGGCCTCAGAGCTGGACACAGCACTGCAGGTGTGGTCTTCCAAAAGAGCAGCAGAGGGGCAGAATCTCTTCCCTGACCTGCTGGCCACGCTGCTTGTGATGCAGCCCAGGATGCAGGTGACTTTCTGGGCTGTGAGTGGGCTGTGAATGCAGGTTGCTGCATTGTGTTGAGCTCCTCATCAACAACCCCAAAGTCTGTCACCTGTCCACATTGCAGCTCTGATAGAACTGAGTTGTGCTGGACAAGTGTCATTACTGAGGAGATGCAGCTAACCTAAACTGAGGCTCCATTGTATTGCCATCATTACCTAAGAAATCCCACTTCAATACAGATGTTGCAGTGCAATGTGGCAATGTGAGCAGGATTTTGTCACAAATACAGTAGTGATTGATTCTGATACTTTACAAGGTTCTTCATCCACTTTCTGGACTGTAACTGTATTTTTGTGCCTGCTAATAAGTTGTGTATTAGGTAAACATGAAGAATGTGGTGAAAAAGTGGAGGGGGCAAAAGAAGACTTCAGTTATGGAATGACAGAGAGAAAACTTGGATGTAATTAATTTCTTGCTTTGCTGTCTTCTGCCTGTGGAACTTTCTCTAATATATGTTGTTTTTTTGTCAGGTGGACTTGTTCAAAAAGACTCTCTTGTTAATTCCTATTCACCTGGAAGTCCACTGGTCCCTCATTACTGTGAACATCCCCAGTCGAATTATTTCATTTTACGATTCCCAAGGCATTCATTTTAAGTTTTGTGTAGAGGTAAGAGTGACAGCTGTGTCTGCAAAGTTTGAACTGTTTTCTTGAATGAAACACTCCCCCTTTGTTTCTGTTCAGCCATAAACTCTAAATGTGTTCTGTCTGTCATTGTCTCGCTGTGTATGAAATGAGAATCAGCCTGTCCTGCTGAGGAGTCTGAAGCACAGACCTCGAGGGTCACACCAAAGCTGGGAGCTGAGGTCAGATTGCCTATTGCCCAATTAGCCTGACCGTGTAATCAGCACAGCTTTGGTGGTTCTGTCTTGTCACTCCCACAAAAAGCAAGAGCTCAAAGCCCAGTGCCATGGGGAAGCAGACTAACCCCAAGGAGAGTGAGGGCATTTCTTTAGTCTGTGAAGGGACTTGTATTTAGGATAAATGATAAATTGTGGTCCTTTTGGGGATAGGTTGCCTGGGTGAGAGCACAGGACTGAAGATGCTGTAGTGTTGCCCAGTGGGGTTTATGTGTTACCGTGCTATTAACAGCGTGTTGCCTTTTTCCTTGGCCTGCATTGAAACAGGGTGTTTGCCTCTGGTTATAACCCAGCAACCTTTCAGGGCTGCAACCTGAACACTGGAGTTAAATTATCAGTCTTTCTGATAAAGAGCAGCCAGGAAATTTTTGCTGGGCTTAGCAAATTGTAATGACCCTCTTACAAAAGCTAATTTTGTCAACTTAATTGCTTGCTTGATGCAGCAGCCCTCTACTTTTAACTGTGTGTAGTTGTTGGCTTACAGAAGAGTAGTAATTATTGTACCCAGGAGAGTTCCCAGCTAGGACTTCTGAATGAAGATAGTATGCCTGCTGGCATTTGCTGAGGATGAAGCTAATGTTTGTCCTGGGAGCAAGAGATCTCACGCTCTCTAGCTTATGAATGTGCAGCACAAACCAGCCATCCCTCTCAGCAGCCCTGTGGTCTCTCCTGCAGCCTTGCAACGTGGTCTCTCCCATCCCATTCCAGGCAAGGCATTTGCACCTGAATGTCTCATAGATATGAGGAACTTCTATTTTTTTTTTATTTTTGCCTGTTCTAGGGGTAGGAGAGGAGCAATACCCCAGAATTCACTGTGATCCACACACTAAGGTGAATTTGTGTGCTGCAGTGTTTAAATAGTACTATAAATGCCCAGCCTGTTTACAGAGTAGGAGGATTTGCTTAACCCAAGACCATAGTCTCATTTATCTTGCTTCCTTCTCTTCGCTTGTGTCAGCCTATTTTTTTTCCTGTATGTCACTAAAACTCTCCCTGGAGCTTTGTTGATTAGCTGCAGAACACGAACATTTTGTATTGAGATTCCAGCAGGAAAATGCGGTCGTATCGAACGTAAGGGCCTTGGTGTCAGCCAGTAAGCCAGGAAAGAACACATGCCAGGCTGCTGTTTTTCTCTGCATGTCTGGGAGCACTCTGACCTTGTGCCACAGCTAGTCTGGTATGAAGTAGAGCAGTGTACAGTGTGGCTGAGGGGTGTTAGAGCTCCCCTTGATAGACCAAAATGAGCCTTAATGGTAGAAGGCACAGTACCCACCAGAGTTCATTTCTTTACCTTTCGATTTGAGCTCAGCTCCTAATGCTCACCTGAAATTTGTCCTCGTTGTCAAAAGGATACCAACCAAGCAGTCAGTGTCTCTCTCCTGTTCTTTAGTGGGTGAATAATGCTGCTTTTTTTTTTTCCTTTCCTCTTTAAAGAACATTCGAAAGTATTTGCTGACTGAAGCAAAAGAGAAGAATCGCCCCGAGTTCCTTCAGGGTTGGCAGACTGCTGTGACAAAGGTAAATGACAGCACTTTGAGCCCTGGGGTCTGACTCTATGGGAGATTTCATGAAGCTGCTTCTAAATTCATATATTTGTACAAGTAGTAAATGGGTTTATGCTGCCCACATGGAGGGTGCTGGGAGAGATGCAGGTAGTTACATATGGGAATTTCAACTCTGTTGCTCATTCAGCTCCCACCAGGGCTTTAGCACTTTCTGCAAGTGACTTGGGGATCTGAGCCTTTCTCTGGACAATTAAATATGTGTGCAGCAAAACCTGCAGCTGGTGTCCATATTGACACAAGGTCAAGGACTGAATGAGCTTGAGACTCAGCTGCGCCCCTTCTCCTGAGAGGGCTGTTCTGAATGCCAAATGAATGGGCTTTGGTGAGGGAGGGAACAGGCTGATGTTGCTACTGCTGCTATTTTATGTTTGCTGTGGATAGAGGGCTTTGGTCTCCAGGGCTGTTTGTGGCACATCGCGTTTGATCACAAGTAAACAAAGTCTGGCAACAATAAAAGGGAATAACTTGTGTGTAGTGTAAATGAGGGAATATGTAATTTGCGTAGCCATCCCATAATGGCTCCAAAGATATAAAACAGGTCATTGCACACTAGACATACTTCCAGCAGCTCCCTCCTTGCACAGGTTTATTTTTAGATCCTGATACAGTGATGGAATGATTCCTCTCTGCACTCATGCACAACCTGTGCAGTCAGTTCGTCCTCCTGCATTCTGTGAGGCAGAAGATCTGGGAGTTGAGAAAAAACAATTACTTTGCCTCTTCAAGTGCTGGAGACATAATAGCGCTAGTGATTGGGACTTTTTAGCTCTGCATATCAAAATTGAGCATGTTTGAGGAAATAATGAAGGTTGAAAGTTATCATTTGAGACTGCCTTGCTCAATCCTGTTGCCTGGTGATGAACCATTTGTCATGTTCTCTGAAACCCTTTGGTGTGGCTAGGGGAGGAAAGCCACTGCTGGTAGCATGGATGCTGAGAGTAATCTTCCTCTAGGCCTGTGTGACTTTGCTGATACAGTTTTGCCCTGTGTAAAGTAGATAATGCTGTACAAACATTTATTTAAACTAATTGAGAAGCTGTTCTGTGTAGGTCACTAAAAGAAAATAAACTTGAAAGAAAGACTTGTAATTTATTTTCTGTCCTACACTATATATTTTTCTAAATGTTTCGTGTTATTCTAACAAGGTGTTGAGTGTCACCTTGCAAAATTTGGGATGAGAACAAGTAATTAGAACTCCAGTTTCTGGTGCTGCAGCACAGCTAGCTCTGAACATGGGGCAACTGATCCTTATGCTGAATCTCCTTTTGGACTTTAAGCAGGGGTTAGAGAACAAAAGGATAAGTAAAAGGATAAGGATCTGACATGTCTCTGCTTGTTTCTTTTCCTTTCAGTGCATTCCACAACAGAAAAATGACAGTGACTGTGGGGTTTTTGTGCTCCAGGTAAGAGTATTGCTTTTTAAAAATCAGTGGCCTCTATTGTTCATGTAGTAAATGTCCTTTTTTTCAACCAAGCCTTTTCCTTTTCCCCAGTACTGCAAGTGCCTCGCCTTAGACCAGCCTTTTCAGTTCTCCCAGGAAGATATGCCCCGAGTGAGAAAAAGGATTTACAAGGAGCTGTGTGAACGCCAGCTAATAGACTAATAAAATGCAGCCAACCTAATTTCTCTGGCATTTCTGACAAGTTGCAGCTGGTGTTTGTGTACTTGAATTTCTGAAAACTTCCATGAATTTTGAGCGATTCTCAGCTGAGTGGTGTGGCCACTGTTGTTACCTCAATTTTTTGCAAAGTTCTTTAATTGGCAGAATATAACAGAGCTGCCATAGAATATTCCTAATGTCAGTTTGGTTCTCTTACGTTCTTTCCTGTATTTAATATTTATTATTTCGGCATGCATATAGGCAAAGCATGCAACTAAAACCATGAAACGGTAGATTTGGTGCACCTTTGAGATGTAGCTAGAAATGACAAATACAGGTGAATTTGTCTGGAAACATGAAGATGCATGATATGTTTTCTGATGCAATAATGCTTTGAATGTATCAAAAAAAAATCAACGCCATAAAAAGAACAGCTAGAACCTATTTGATAGTTCCATTGTCCCTGTTGTGGCTGTGTAATACTGAATACCACGTTTTAGGGTGGCTAGCTAAACTCATCTACAGTTTTGATTTGTGAAGACCCCTTTTTAAAATAGTTCAAGTTGCTAATAAAGTTTGTTCTGTTAGCATTTCTCTGGCTGTCATTATCAGCCTGTCCCTATAGATAAAAAGCAGCCTTTGCACAAATAAAGCTTCGGCACTTGTCTGTATAATAGAAAGAACAGAAGTGTTCAGTCAGTCAGATGGATGGTAAGTTCCTAGATGCTGCAGAAGTCTCCATGATGTGTGTATTAAGGAGAATTATAAAGCTGACCCTGAAGAGTCACAGCTTAGATAGTAAGATAAACTCTTTGGCTGTAACTGTTTACATCTCAGGTGGCTTTGAGTCATTTCTCAGATCCACAATATGCAGTGAAAATGTACCATTTACTCCCTTCAGCTCTGTCTTCAACGCTTGTTGTCTTTAACCTCCCATTGGCTTTTGCTTTTGTTCAAATATAAATTAATTCATTTCTGCTGCATCTGCTGTTTGATTGTCTCGAACATCCCTGGTTTTGTCTGCGTTCAGTAGCACCAATGGGTCTGGTTGGGCACTGGTGGTGGGTGCAGTACAAACACAGTGAGGTGATGTCATCCCGCTCCAGAGGGCTGGGAGCCCGCCAGCCCAGCACTGACCTTTGCAGGGTTGGTGCCCTGGGCAAAGCACAAGGGAGAGCGGTGAATCTGTTGGGTTTTCACCTTGGTCTGTAAACTATGATGTGCTCCTTGCTGAAGAGAGGTGCTTCTGTTTGAAGAAATTGTTGTCTGGCACCACTACACCAGCAAGTGTCTTTGCTGTGTTTTTCTGCCAGATAAAGGAGTGAGCCCAGAGGAAAAGTATTTTCATTGCTAAACATCATCTGTTGCACAGCTTCACTTTGTGTCTGTCCATAGCCCTGGCTTCTGATGGAGGAAAACCACTTTGACTTCCTTGTCTTGCAAATTAATTCAGGCTTGAGCTAAGCCAGGTGCAAATCCCTCCTAGATGACGGGAGGGAGAAGGGAGGGAGTGCCAAGCACAGTCAGGCCAGGAAGTGGAAGCACGTGCACACTGTGCTGTGCTGGAGAAGGAGTTCCTGCAGTATCCTTCTATGTTCCCACTTCCCCTTGTTGGCAGCTGGCAAGGACTGGCTTAATTTAGCAAGATAAGGAAAGCCTTAAGCACTTGGTTAGATAATTTAAACGAGGAACTTAATGAATCAGAAAGAACCTGAGACCCAGACAGACAAGATGTATTTGCCCATTGTATGGTGCAGAGCACCCCACAGCACATGGTTTATTTGTGTTTCCCTGAGGTCTTACTGACAGAACAGCAGCACCTTCTTGGGGTGAGTGATTGTGAGCAGTGGAGGGGTGACTTCCATGAAAATTGAAACTTGGGATGTAGTTTCTCCTGTGGGATAGCACAATATGAGCCAGTGTGCCATTTCATCTTCTCTCTGCACTGGTGCCACATGAACGGTTCCAACGCTTGTGCTGCCATGTGGTGGGACAACTGATCCAGGCTACAGCTAACCCAGAGGACAGAGTTCTTACCTCAGTATAACTCGTCACTGAATGTGTATCCCAGTATGAGTGGATACACAGAATTCGGTGGCCAGGAAGAGACGTGGAGGTCGTGCCAACTTTGGGTGCATGCAGGTGAGGCTTTATTTTCAAGCAAGACTCCTGGCAGAAAGGAAGTGGAACACAGAGAACTGCATGAGCAAATTGCTTTTATTTTCAGAACTTGAGCTATTTGGTAAGGAAGCTTGAAAGGTGTCCTGTGAGACTCTCTAAGCCTGGGAGGCTCGGTGCCTCCAAGAAAGACCTTTTTTTTTGTGCAAGTTGCCTTGTTGATGGATATTTTTCATTGCATGGGAATGTGCTGGACCATTGCACTAGACAGTTGTTTCCTAAGGCTTGGTGCCTATGACTGGTTGGTAGGTTTCCATCTTGCTCTCTGTGAGAGATCGTGAGGGGTCTCTAATCATGATCCCCTTAGCAGCAGCATCAGCCAAAGCACAGGGTTTCTGTGAACCGTGTGTTGAACATGGGTGCTTTGAAGCAAGTGCATGTGTGTCCCAGATCATTTGAGGGGAGAGGGCTTGCATTTGAATCTGCTGCCTTGTGAACTGGGGAACAGGGTGGGGAAACATGCATGTTGGAAAGTACTTCTTATGTGCTTTCTTGTCATCTAGAGGTTTCCTGACAAGTGTTCCAGTTGGTTACGGGGCAGCGCAGAGGAGTTGCACTTGAGTCTCCAGCTGTGAACACATCAGTGAGGGGCCTCTGAAAAAAAAAGGAGGGGAAATTGAAAACAGATCTAATGTAAGCAAAGTATGTTGGTGCAGTGTTGAAATTAATCACAGGCAGTCGGAATCTCAGGCTCTGTAATGGTGTATCCTGTGAAACTGGACTAATTAACTCCTCCTTGAGAATGTCTTTGATGCCTTAAAGGAGATGGACTTCATAATCTGTAGTCATTTTACTAGTTCTTAAAACATTCAGAACTATGTAGAGTGTTTTTATTATGAGAGGCACATTTATGTGGATGTAGTTATGGCTGTTAGCAATTCCATTAATGTGATCTTCAGATTTTCATAAATCACTCTGAACTGGTTTGGTGGATGCTTAAATTTCACGACTTGTTCCAAAGAGATTGTCTCGCTGTGCTGATTTATACAAATAGTCCCAGAACTGGTGAAGCCTTTGCCTCGTGCGTGACAAATTTAAGCTACCTGAGTTGTAATAAACCTTAAACAGAATTGAAAATGAATTATCAGTTTCCATTTCGTTTGCTTTAATCTATAGTTTTAAATGACTGTGTCCCTGATACAAATCAATAAATGCAGAGTGTGGCCTTGATTCTGCAAGGTGAGTAGAGAGATGCTTATTGCTGAGCTGCTGGTACTTGCAGAACGGAGGCTGGACCTCTGTGCTGTCTAATGTGCAGTTGTTCTGTTCTTACCTGGCTCTCTTGAGTGTGAAGGTGATATTTTGAATGTTTTGCATGCACTGATCACTGAGTCAGACAGGCTTGCACAGAGCTGCTGGCTTTTGTTGAATCTCCTGCGTAATGCTCAACCTACCTTTACTTCCTCAGAGTTTTGATTGGCATTATCTGCTGTAGCATTTACTCAATTCAACGTGAAAATTTAAACCTTGGGAAGTGCTGCAGAGTTAACTCCACTGAGCAATGGCTGTGCACTGTGGGTGTGCTCTTGCATTGAATGAAGCCCATGTTCCTGTGAAGTAATAAAATTGAGTTTTACCATAAACCCTGTTTTCTTGCAGCGGTTTGGTTTCATTTTAATTTTAAAAGCAACCGATGTGATGTGTGAGGGAATGTTTGTAGCAGCTTGTTTTGGGATCCGTGTTATTAGGAGAAGCCTCTCCAGTTGATTAGTTCAGTAACTCTGAGCTGAACACTAATGATGCTCTCTGTCTCACAGTGATATAACTTTCTGTGGTTTAAGTTCTGACAACATACAATATTGGAGATGTCACCCATTGCATAAATAAGGGTGGAAATCTTGCATTAGACACTTTCTTCTAAGGTGGCATTTAAAAAACACAAATCTGTCAACAGAACACGTAGGACTTGAATTGCTTTTCTAGATCAAACTACAGTAATGCCCTTCTTGTATTGCTTGTGGATTTAGCTGTGTAACTATAGAGTTAAATCTTGTCTTTGCCACATTTTACAAAGCTGTACAGCTTGTGAATTTGTGATAATGGTGAGAATGAAGGCTTAGCAAATGTCTCTTTAAGCTATTAATCATGAGACTGGCAACATCATTGTCTTTATTACATTCATAATTTAAAAATCCTATCATGGAGGAGGAAACATGGATGCTTGTTAAATATATTCTTCAGTGGAAAGTACTAAGAAATCAGATCATTAAAGTACAGAGTCATAAGAGACACTAGAGCCTTGCCAGGAACAATAATTACTATTTATATGTAATAGGCACTGGGAGGGAAAAAGATGAGTCTGGTTTGCTTATGCCTGAACTTAATGGGTTTTATGAGTAACCAGCTAGAAGGATTTGGGGATTGAATTTCATTTCAGAGCATGTAATATTACAAACTATAGAGCTAAAAACTGTTGTAAACGGAGTGAAATATCTTGAGAAATCTGTCAACTGGTTTGTTTTCTCTCAACACAAGTAAGCAGAACATGTGTGAGGCAGCTCCAGCTCCTGCCTGAAATTCTGATGAGTTCTTAATTCTTGGGTTTAATTTCAGCATTGCTGGTAACTCATCTCCCCTAACCTGGCACTTTTAGGTTCCAGACCATACCTAAACACTAAGGTTACCTGGGGCTCTTTACAGGTAACTTAGGGAAGTGGCTGAGAGGAGGCGGGATCAAAAATCTTGGGGAATCTGTTTGCACCACTTTGTGATAAATGTGTTGTGGGAGGAAGAGCAGGGGAGAAACTGAGCTTTAAAAATGATGTTTTTAACTAGATAATGTGGGTCAGGTCATGTTTATGGTACATGAGCTTGATGCAGACAAGGAGCCATCTTGTTTATGGAAACCTTTGAGATGAGTGGGAGAGAAACGCAGGGAAGAGAAGCCTTCTGCAGGGATCATTGCTCTGCACAAAGGGACACTCTCTTGCTTCAAGCCCATGCATTTTACCTTAACTTAATGCAGGCAGCAACTGCAGCAAAGGAAGAAACTCCTCTGCAGTGTTCAGCTGAACGTCCCGTTTGTTTAGGGCAGTTGAGGCTTGACAGTTTATCCTCAGCATCTCTGACAGCCCCAGCCCACTGAAGAGCTGGAAGGTGTTGCTGCTCCACAGCAAACACGGGGCTGCTCCAAGGGAAGGTGCTCACAAATCCAGTAGATTTCAGCTCACCTTTCAGGTCTGGCTTTGGGGTTTCAGACTGGGGGGGGTTGGTGTTTTTTTGTTTTGATTTTAAAGAAGTCTGAAGTACAGAGGGTTTTAGCGTAATTCTTCAGTTAGTATATTCCCTTTTCATTCAGGAAACTTGGCTTAGGAGATCTGCACTCAGTTTTGCATACTGAAATGCGTCTGTTAATAACAGGCAGAAAAGAGTCTTCGGGGCAGAATTTTTGGCAGAGTTTTGGGTTTTGTCCTCTGGTGAATGACTCTTCAGGTGAACATTTTTTTGCCTTTAGAACATGAATATAGCTAAAATATTCTTAAGTAATGAAATGCAATGCCTCAAATTAATGGCCACTTAGGATTCTTGTAAGCAATTGCTTGTCCCCAGATGGGAAGTCCTAGTCTTAAGAAGGGACTGGGAAGTATTTTGAGGGAATCAGTGCTATTTAGAAAACAGGGAGCATAAAGGTCCAGCCCCCAAATTCACCCTTTGATCATTTTACCAGAATGAACATCAGAAATGGAGCATTTAAGTCCTGGTGCAGTTCTTAGCAGGGCTGCAGCTCATGGCCTTTCCTGGGGCTGCAGGGGTTCCCTGGGTGCAGCCTGAGCAAGATGGATCTTCCCAGGGTACTCTCTGGCCACCAGATGTCACGCAAGGACCACCAGAACAGCGTGTGCTGCTGTGCTCCAGCTCCCAGCTCATGGGTTGACCAAGCCATGGTGTCTCCTGGTTGCGTGTCACTGCCACGTCGGTGGTTGTCTTCTCACACGTTCCCCAGCAATGTCTGCGCTGCACTTGCAGAAAGAATGTGTCTGTTAAACCAACCCCACCACCACCACCTTCCACCCACCATCAAATCCACTGGAAATCCCTCTGTATCAAACATCTGAGTGTTTGGCTCCAGCGCGATTACTCCAGAGTCCCATCAATTTTACAAATTGCCCGAAACATTTTTTGGTAGAGAAGTCTTGCATACCAGAAGTCTTTAGTCTGATCAAACTGCTGCCCTACCATAGATCATGACTGTTATTTTTATAACTCTGTATTACCGTGGCAAATGCTGGGAGGGGGGAGAAACCACATCAGTAGCAACTTCTGTCTGATTTGTGGTCATATGCTTATAACTTGACATGGTTTTGCAAATAACTAAACAAAACCAGGAATTCGTTTAGGGAGGAAAGAAAAAACCTACCCAAAACTCAAAAAAAATGGCTGCATCAAATATCTTGCATGAAGAGTCTGAATTGCTCACAATTTGGATATTTTAATGGAAAATGGTTCAGCACAGGAATGGGGAACTGGTTGCCCTCTGTTAGTGAGCTAGGGCTGTGCTGTGGCTTTCAGCCACTGCCAAACACTGTGACAGTCTCTGGGCCATGCATTTTCTGAATTTTTATTTAATTGCTGGTGTCTGCTCAGGCTTTATCCTAAATTTAGTAACATTCAGTGCGCACTTTTCTCTGCAATACCTTTATAAATTCCCATATAATCTGATCTCTAATTTTAAAGCCATCTGTCATTTTTGAGCTGTATATTTTCCAGCTTTAAAAGATCTTGTTGAAGGAAAATTTAAATTCATGGCCTACTGAAAATGCATTTTTCTTTAAATAATTCATTGGTTAAAATGTCTTTGAACTTGTGTTTGTGTAGCTGGTGAGTCGGGGGCAGATGTTGGGATACGTGGATGGTCTTTGCACAGACGCCAAATCCAGTGCACTGCTCGCCCCACGGCAGCAGTGGGACCTTGCTGCACCGACACCTCACCCGGGGACCAACCTTCAGAGAGGTGTCCCCTGTCTGTCACACGCCATCCTGTTCACTAGGTGGCATTGCTTCCCAGTCTAAAAGCTTCTAAATACTTCATTAATTATGCTAATCCTCGCGGTGGACGGAAAGTGAACTGCACTGCCATGGCTTCACCCTTGTGTCCTTTTTATTCTACTTTGCTGATGGGATTTCTTGGGTTGAGTGACCTGCAGCATCCTCATCCCAGCTGTTGTAGTTCTGGGTCCAGGGAAGGCTTTGGCTTGGAAAACTTGAGCAAGCCTGTTGGGAACACTCTGAAGGTACTGCCCTGGCTGCTGGTAGCCAGCTCTGTGGTGCCATGTCCACCAAAGTCATCGTTCTCCTCAAGTTATTGACCTGGATTATCATCTGTAATAAAAAATGTGAATGTACTTGCTGGAGCAGGGATGGTGAAGCCTTGCCTGTCCTAGAGTGGGAGTAAAGTGTGCTGATGTGGGAATCCATTTTGACATCAGACCAACCATGGGGGCAGCAGGAGAGCAAGGTGCTCTGGAGGGTAGTGTTTGGGTGTTTTGAGGGAGATTTGTTCATCTCTTTTGCATGTAGCCCTGTTATTTTACATTCTTATGCCTTTCCTTGTCTTCGTCCTTTCCTTATCCCAAGTCTTAATTAAGGGCTGAAACACAGTAGATTTAAGAATCCTGTCTGTTGCCAATGGGAATTAATTGCAGCCTTTGGTAGACTTTAAGATGAGATGAATTTTGCCTTTACAGGCTCATTTTAGTAGCAGGAATACCTGGTTTGTCTGTGGGACACATCAGGAAGGCAGGTGGCGAGGTCTCTGTGAGGTGCAGCTCTCACCTCCGTAGGTGTGAGGTCCCGGGTGTGTGAAATCACAGGAACCTGCGAGGCTGAGAACGACCAAACCCCCTGAAGGCGACTGATGCAGCTGAGAGCAGGGTGCTGCCCCTCGAGGGAGGGGGGTTCTGCCACTTCCCAGCCCTGAATTCCAGCAGTGCTTACCAGCCTGCAGTATGGATGCTCCTTTCCCTTTGCAAACCATGGAGGTGCCACATCTGAGTTAAGACCTGTGGAAGCACCTCCATTCTGAGCCGGTCGGGACAGTCAAGTCCCACGCTGGGCTCAAGCACATCCTTGCTTTGCTCTCATGAAAGGACGAGACAAAGTAGTTTTTGAGCAAGACTTTTAATGAACAAGCAAGATAAAAATAAATGTAAATTGAAGATCCTGTTTCTCATGTGCATTTTATTAAAGACTACAGAGTTGTTCATTCTTGCTGTGTAGTATAATTGCTAAAACATGATTTGTAACCAAATATAGCTGCTTGCATTAAAAATGGCACTACTTCTTACTAGGGAGGATGATATGGTAAAGGAATGCTCATTTAAACAATTACATAGTTCAATTTTTGTATTCAAAACCTCAGCTTTTTCACTTCTAAAAAACTGAACATAACCTTGAGATGTTTTTTAGTTTGAATTTTGTTGGACTGCGCTTGGATGAAGGATGGTATGCAATTAAAATAAACAATATACTTTAAAAACTGGTTATATACAGAAATTAAACTTGTCAAACCATGTTTTGCATTTTGCAGTGATTGAGTACAAGATAATGAATGTGACAGATTCTGGTCACAACAGGACGATGCCTTTCATCGCCCAGGGCCTCTGCAGCCATGGAAAGCGTTTCCAGAAGCCATTTACAGGAGTCCAAGGGCTTACATTTACTGGTTTAGTCCCTACAGCTTTTTGAAATGGTTTGTGTGGCTTTTTTCCTCTGAAATTAGAATTTCTAACTCTCACCCTTCCATTGTGGGCTCAGATTTGCCGGGTGAGCGAGGATGTGAGGATTCCCTGTTTTCCCAGTTCCATCAGAGCTGGGCTGGGTGAAGATCACCTTGCCCTACACTTGGTAGCTGGACTGGAAACTGGTGGCATGAGGAGATGAGCTTTCTGTGTGACAAAACGTGCAGATATTTACAGTGTAGTGGATAAATCCATCCTTTGTTCCAGTCTAAAGACTGGCGTGGTGTTCTAGTGTGGGAGCCAATGCACTTGAGTAACCAAAGGGTAACCAAAGGGTTAGGTATCTTCTGAAGGCAAGGATGCTGCTTTCTGAGTTTGTAGCCTGCCAAAAATCCCACATCCATGAAACTGGGGGGCCTGAGGAGTGAAGGCACAGGGTCTTTGTTTGAATAACAGATTCCACTGAAGTTTTTGCCTCGGTGTGTGCTGTGGCATTCAGTTTCAGAAACAGGTTATTTTTTTTAAATGACAAGTAAATGTTTCACCCAAATCACATGAAGTTGGCCTTTTTAAAATACCTGGTTGTCAATGCTGTGGGAGCAGACAGTCAAGGCTGTGCTATACATGGCTGAGGTCCTGAGGCCTCCTCATTTCTCTCTTGCCCTCAAAAGGTCTAAATATTTGCTGGCTCAAGCTCCATGTTGACTGGAAAGAGAACGTATTGTGGCAGTCCTGGGGTGCAGGAAAACGCCTTTTCACACCTCCTGTCTGCTGCTTCCCAGGGAATTAAAGAGCCAGTTGTATATCTACTCCTTTCATTCCTAAGTACCCCTCTTGAGAGAGCCAGATACAAACTGCTTCAGAGATGTCTTTAAAAATCAATAGTCCTGGGAAAAAAGTAAACAAGTTCCCTCTGATTTGAGATGAAGTCTCCAAGAGCTTGTGGATGTCTCTGGGGAGGATCATCAAAACCATCCTCAGCCCCACTCCCGTGCCAGAGTTTTCATCTGGAGGAAAACAACAATTGCATTTAATTTGAAATGCTCTTAGAACGTGATAACTTTTTTTAGAATTAGAATTGAAATCATATTTTTTTAGACTTGATGGGAAGTTTTGGATACTTTCAACCTTATCTAAACAAAAACATTGATTTTTGGTTGGATGTCTCCAAAGCCACACTTCTGAAAGCTCATTCAACAGAATGCTTAAAGGTTTTATTTCTATCCCAAAGGTGAAAGAAAACAACTTCAAAATGTCAGAAATGCTGTTACTTGATGAGCTCTGTTTTTCGTAAGGTCAAGAAAAAATGATGGATACAGTAACAAGTGTTTCTACTGTTACCTTTTAAAATATATATGTGATGCTCAAGTTCATAAGTGAAGTGTGTGCCTTTCAGAAGCTAAAAAATAGCAGTGTAAAGCCAGAGTCCTTGGTCTGTCCCTCCTTGTTGCTCCTGAAATCGATTTTTGTTTTAAGTTCTTCTGGTGTAAATAATTTTAATGAAAAGGAGAAAATTGCTAGGTGGAGTTTATCATCTGGAATATATAGGCTTAGATGGTTTCTTGAAATACAGAAGACAAGTGAGCAGAGCTCTGAATGCCCTGGAGAAATAGTACCAAACCCTTTAAAAAGAAAATTAAAGAAAAAAGAATCAGTTCTGTGTGAGAGGCTTGGGGCTGTGGGTGCAGACCTGGCACAGCCAGGGTGTGTGATGGAGCTGCCCCTGTGCCTTGGACACATTGCAGGGCCCTTTCTCACAGCCCTTGAAGCAGAGGCAAGAGCAGGTGAGAAGCCTCATCCTCCCCACCTCGTTTTCCTGAAACTGTGATCCCAAGAGAGAAGGGAAGCACGTGTTTGTGGAGGGCAGGGAGGAAAAAGGGGATGTGAGCAAGGTCACGATCCATCCCACGGTGGATCCATGTGATCCACGATCACACTTGCTCTGTGCTCCTTGTTTCTTCCTTTTCTCCAGTTCTGATAAACACATATCAGTTTGAGGGGAAAACAGAGAGAAGAGGAAACACTTGTGGTAGGAAGGGATCACCTGGGTCCCAGCCCATCTCCTTCCAGGAGAGGGTTGCATGTAGGAATACAGAGTTGTGTGCTCTCAAAAACCTCTTTGTGCCTTTGGTCTTTACTGCTGGGAGACCCTCTGAGGCGGTGGGTGTCTCTTGCCCCACTCCCCCTCACCTTCACCAGGGTCCCATGGAGCATCTTCACCCTCCTGTGCCTCCGTGCCAGCCTGTCAGGGGCCGCTCCCAGCTGCCAGCCCCGGTCGTTTCCCCCAGACACCTGAATTACCCTGTCCTGATCCTCTCCCCGGTCACCTCCGTGCGGTTTTGTCACCTCAGCGCCGCCCGAGGCTGTGCTGATGAGCCTCTTCCCGTTCCTGCCCGTGCCTCTGCCATCGGCAGTGATCGTCCCCGGGGCATCACGGCAGGGAGCAGGAACCTCTTTGCTGACAGCAGCGGGCGTTCGAGGGGGTCCGTAATGCTTTGCAGACAATTTTCTCTCTGTTATTGTTTTAAACTCCATGTTAGCCATTCCTGCTTCCCAGGTTTCCGCGTGTTTCAAATTATTTTCCCCAGAGGCATCGACAGCATTTTTCCAAATTGAATCTCATTTATTTTCTACCCAGGTTTCCAATCTCTCTGGGGCCCTTTGTATTATTTCTCAGTCCGCACTGCCGTGTACAATATATCCTAATTTAGTATCATCTGTGAATTATATTACCATGCCCTTTAGTTCTTCTTCTATTTAATGAAGATATTTCCAAGAAAAAAAATTCTAAACTACATTTTATTAAAATAAGAAGGTAGAGTCTTAAAAACTCCTTTGTGGGTTTCCAATATGAATTCTAAATCCTTTTCAAAGGAATATTCAGCATTTTAAAGAGAAATTAAAATCTTCCAAATACCGAAGTTCGTAGATGTAAAAATTAATCAGTTTTTCAATTAGCTGAGACCTCTGTCCCTGTGTAGCGAGCTCTGCATAGTGCACTTTCCCTGACAAAGACACCATCTATGTACTTGCAGCAGATTTTTTTTTTTAACCAGCACCAAACATATGTTTCAATTCCTCAATAAATTTGTTCCCTTTCCCTTCCTGACCTTTTCAGGTTTGCTCTATGTGGCTGTTCTAGCAAACATGTACACTTGTCAGGAATGGTGCTGAAGCAGCATATTTTAATGCAAAGTATGCAGGCTTATTCATAGGAAGTGATTTTCAAATTCAGAATCATGAATATTTGCACTGTAAGGTTGATTCTGTTGTAGCTTTTTATTTATAAGCTAAGAAGTGCTGCCTGTTGGTGCCGGGCTGGGAGAGCATCCTGCCTCTGTTGTGGGGAATGCACTGTGCTGTGGGAGCTGTATGTCCTATCAACACAGCTGAGATTTCCAACCCTGCGTAGGGAAATAGCACCGGCAGCAGGCAGTTTGCTGGAGATTCATATCCTAAAATATTTGCTGCATAATTTCTAGCAATGGGCAATTTCATGAAGACTATGATCTGCTTGTGAAGAGAAATAAGATGTAAATTGGATTAATAAATTGTTCTCTGCAAACGGTTTGCTGGCTGCAGAGGACTTTGTTCTGAGAAGTGCTGCAGTTTGCTGGGGTCTTCGGTCCCCTGTGGATTGGCGGTCTCACCCTGCGTGCAAACTAATGCTGGGGGAGGCTTCTGAAACACCCTGAGCTTTGGCACGTTCTGGCTGTACTGACCCAGCCCACTCTGCCTCTGGCTCCTGCTCTCCGGGGACTTTCCCCCCTCAGCTGGGGATCACCATGCTGAGCAGGGCTGCGGGTGAAGCTGGAAAAATTCCTGCTCTGTTTTATCCTCGGGAACGTGGGGGCTACAGGGGTAGGTGCCAGCTGGGATGGGTGGTGCTGGGTCTCCCCTGCCCTCGGGAGTGAGGAGCGCTGTTCCTGGAGCTTGGAAACGTCCGCAGTGTCAGCGCACAGGCTGAGCTGCCTGCGTGTCGCTGTCCTCTTTGGGTTGCTGTGGTTTGTTTTGGTGTTAAAAAATGAGCCCTGTTCTCTGCAGGTGTAGGGACTTCGCTTCCGCAGGGACGAGGAATCCCCGAGCTCCTGGGGCTGTGCCACCGACATTCCTGCCACCACCGAGGGGGATGCTCCGGGTGGAGCCGCCGGCTCGCTGCCACGCAGCAGCTGTAGGAAATTAGAGGAGCCTTGGGGCTATTCTGGGAAACACTGAGGGAGATTCCCGAGGTTTCCAGAGCAGAAAACTGGCTCAGAACCACCTGCCTCCATGCCAGACAGGGATGATGTGGAGCTGGGCACGGAGCCCCGCAGAGAAGGATGTTTGATTGACAAATCAATGGGATCCTGCAGGAGCAAGGCAGGAGGAGGGACCCCTGAGATGGATGCTGGAGGGTCTGACCCTGTGCTTCTGGACTGCTCAGTAGGCCCTGGCTGGATGGCTGGGGCATCCCTTGTGTGGCACAGCAGGCTGCACCGGGATAGCTGGCATGCCCCTCACATGGCACTATGTCTAGGGGCCCATGGCTGATTTGGGACAGGGGGTGTAGGGTATCACATGCCTGTTCCCTGGGTCAGAGAGGAGATGGTTGTTGCTTTGCCTTGGAGGGTTCAAAGATAGTAAAAGTAAAATCTTGCCCTGTTCACCATCACTTTGTGGAAACTTCAGCCCCCAGGACTTTTCCATCTCTGATTCTGACTCTTGACTGCAGAGAGGTGCCTGGCTTTAGAAAATACTGCTCCCCTTGTGGACAGGGACATGGTGCCCTCTGATTTCACCTGAGCAGATGAGAGCCCTCTGATTTCACCCTCTGATTTCTGAGCAGATGAGAGCACAATTGCTTATCCCCCATGGTAATCCCATGGAGCAAAAACCTTGCCAAAAGAGGAACTAAAAGCCACAACGTGTGCAGTGCTGGTGTTTGCACTGGGTCTTCTACATGAGCACATGTGGGTGTGGAAAACTTTGGGTTCAAACACCTCCTTGGTAACTTCAGGTCTGGTGAAGCTGTGCGTCCTTAGCTCCAAATGAAAGCCACCTTTTGTTTCCAAAGCCACTTTTCCATAAGTCCTTGTCATGACAGGAGGCTCCAGCTCGGTGGGCAGCATTGTGTTACTTAAGCAAGTGTGTAGAGAGTAGAGTGTCCTTGGGGACAGTGGTGCCTTTATCCCAGGGGACACACCCAGACCTGTGCTCCCCCTCCTGTGCCATAGGCCAAATACCAAATTCTCTGACTGAGCACCCCTCCTCCCCTTTATCAATAATTTTAATCGTTTTAATAATGTCCCCTCGCACGGATAGGATTACGATTAGAAAATGTCAGAGCCTTGTTATCATCTAATTAGAGTCACATTTCAGCAGAATAGAAAGGAAAATCTTCAAGTGCTGCCTTGTGCAGTGAAATGGGAAGAAAGTGATGATTTAAACCAGCTGTGGGCTGGGCCCCGGCTGCAGTCCCGGCTGGGATGCGGGGCATGGCTTAGGACATGGCGATGGGCCCTGGTCAGAGCCCTCTGTGCAATCAGTGCAAACTGCTCCCAGATCAGTTTCGCAAAGCGAAAAACTCCGGCATGGTCCAGCAAAAACAATCAGGCTGTCAAGTTTGCCGGCTAACAGCTGAGGGGGTCAGAGCAGCAACACAACACAAACCAAAATAAACACCACCTCACTCTGCCAAAAAGCCTTTATCACTCTTCTGGGAGAGAGGCAGGCACTTTCAGATGGCTTTAACTTTTCCCTTTTTTTTTAGTTGTTTGTTTTTGTATGCTTAAATGTGAGCTGAGAGTTAGGATCTCTTTCCGCCCTTCCCCTAATGCCATTATGGCAGGCCAAGGTACTCTTAGGAAAGCCTCTTTGTTTGCCTTTTGCAGGAGGAGGTTGGAAAGGCAGAGGGGAGAGTGGGTGTGCTTAACCCCTTGGAACCTGCCTGGAGGTTTGCTTTGGCTTAGCTCATCCTTGGGCCGTTGCAGCACAGCATCCCATTTGGGGAGGAGGATGCACGACTACGGTGAGGGACAGGGCTCTGCCATGATGCTGGAGTATCCATGTCTGCGTGGGGTTTGCAGTGGCACCATGCCTGGTGGAGGGGAGTCTCAGCTCCTCCAGGCCTAATGACCCCGAGGGCTGCAGCAACGCACAAGAGATGTTGTACAATGTTACTCTGGGCACAAATATGGGTTCACAAGTGCCGTGGCTGCAGGGAGAGTGATGCGTGCCCTGGCTCCCCAATCCCTCCACGCAGAGCCCCTTTGGCTGCCCTCCCGCTGGGATGTGCCTGCCAGTCTGCCCAGGGAGCTCATGTCTGGTAGCTGAGCAGGGGAGCCAGCAGGGAGCTGTAAAACCCAAAGCTTCTGCAGCTGCTGTGAGCCTGAGCCCCAGCATGGACACTGTGAGCTGGGGATTCTGGTCCTGCTCTCATCCCAGTGGAAGAAGCAGAACTGGCTGCGCTTGTCCAGATCACAGGGTGGGGGGAGAAAAATAGAGCATTTATCACAAAAGAAATGCCACTTGTGCCTCACCCCACTCTGTAGGGATAGAACCGTAGATTCATAGAATTCAGGCTGGAAAAGACCTCCAAGTTCATCAAGCCCAACCAAACCCAAGGGATGCACCCCTTGCAGGCACATTACAGTGCTTTGCTCTGGGGAAGCAGTCCCTTAGCTCCCCCATGGGTTTAGCAACATGAACACTTCTAAGGGTCTGGGCTTTACCACCCTCCTTAGGACCAAAATGTCTTCCCCCTGTGATTCCTGCCTTCAGGAGCCGGCAGAAGGAGTAGGAGGACCATGGCCACCTCCTGTTGTGGTGCTTGCCTGAGGCTGGCCCACGTTACACCAGCATTTTGTGCTGGGAACACCTGCTGTGCAGAGGGGCTGGACGCCAGCACTGACCAGCCCCACATAATAAATAACAACAGTAAAAATAGCTATCGCTTAAATAGCACTTTACATCCTCAGGATGCTGTAAAACCCCAACTGCTTAATCACAAGCCGCTCTCTTGATGTTTAGAGTGAACTGATATTTTTGGTCTCGGAGGAGAATGTATTTTCTGGTGCCAAGAGCTACAGTGGGCTGTGTCAGCAGCTCCACCGGGAGCAGGACAGGGCCACAGCAGAGGCAATTAAAGCTCAGGTGTTATACCAGCACGTCGGAGTGACCCAGCCCGTGGCAGGGACTGGTTCTGAGCCAGCACCCAGCACTGAGCCCTGCCTCCCCCCTGCCACTGCTCTGCAGCCGCCTCCAAAACTCCTGACATTTTGGGATTTGCTATATTTAAACAGGCGGACAGTTTAGCCCTGGCCAGGAACCCACCTCTGACAGTGATGGCTATTGAGAGTGGCACTGGGCTGCCCCCACTGTGCCGGGGGCCAGCGGTGCCATTTCTGCCAGGCTGAGCTCCCCCCTTCCCAATTAGGGGTGCTGCTAATTTTAAACGAGCTGCTGCCACCAAGTAGGAGCACTTAAAATATCATCCAGCCAAAGTGCCTGTGGTGAGAGCCGACGGTTGAGTGTGAAGTGGAATCTCCGGTCCCTGACATTTCAGGGCAGGGAGCGCTGTACCCCTCTGCCTGCTGGAATGGGCAGGTTTGGGAGAGGAGGATTTTATTTGGATCAATATTTTTCAGAATTTGGGGAGGGAGAGGGAGGTTTCTTTAATCAAAGCGAAAATCAGCTCTGATTTCATTTTAAAACTTGTGAAAACATTTAATTTGACCTGATGCAAAGTGTTGCATTTCATTTTGTGTTTTAATTAATTTTGTGATCTTTTAATTAGACTAATTTAAAAGAAAAAAGTGTTTCTCTCAAAACTGGAAGTCAGAAGATTTTGAAGATCATTTCTGCCTCTGAAACACTACATAAAAGCATCAGAGACTCTTTCTAGAAACCCAGGTTAATTCCTGCCTTTAAAGAGTTTACAAATGTCATAGGAGTTAAACCTAAAGAGTGCTTTTAAAAAGGACCCTTGTTCCTCAGAAAGTGAGCACTGCTGCCTGCAATCCTGGGATGAAAGGGGAGAGGGTGTCTTCTCAGACCTTTCCCACTCCTGAAAAAATACAGGGCACTTGTGGACCTAGAGGGAGCTGGAGCCCATCGCTGGGATAAGGACCAAGGGCCTCATGACTTTAGGAAACCCCAGAAATGGCAAAATCTCACACTGCCCAAGTCGCTGCTCATAAAGGTACACAGCAAAGGACCTGGGATGAAGCCTCTTGGGGTGTTTCCTGCTGAAGAGGCTTTTGTTCCCCCATGCAGTGGGCAGTTTGGGGATGAGTCCACCTGGAGAGCCTTTGGCTCAGTAGCCAGAGGACTGAGCCTCCACCATCTCCAGCTTCAAGCCCCGCTGCCACTGTGCATATCCAAGGTCATCTGACATTGCTCAGATCTTAGTTTTGCTTTAATGCATCACATTTTTCAGTCAATTAACAAAATAGAATCATGGATTTTAAAATACATACACGTTTATGTAGTATTATGGCCAGTAAATCCCACTCTGAGGTCCCATGGGTTTCCTCGAGCCATCTGGGCACACCTAAGCTCGATGCATTCCTATGGGTAGAGGCAAAAAAAATTTCTTTAGAGAAAAGTGTTAAAAATGTCAGTGGATGGCTGTAGCTGCAGCAGGGGCTCAGGGGACAGATGCTCAGCTGCTGCCCTCCCGCTGTCCCTCATCACACCAGAGTTACCGATAGCTGTATGAAGGAGACCTTCAGACCACACTGAGCTTAAATGAGGAACTCGCTTGTCTGCTGACCATCAAGGGGGCTTGGGCACAGCAGGGCTTCTCCAGAACAGTCCCCTGCCCTGTAGAGCTGAGTATGTGTCACCCTGCAATACTGTTCCCTGCTCACTGCTCTGCCAAGGCAGCTCCAGCCCCCTCCAGGTGCTCCTGAACCTGTGGTGGGTCTCATCTCCCCAGGCTCCAGGGGCTGGTGGCATCCACCTGCCTGATGCTGCTGTTGGAGAACAGGCTCATGCAGGTGCAGCCAGGTACCACCTCCAACTCCACCACACCCACAGCTCCCGTTTAAAAACCTGCAGGTGATGGGACAAAGGTGCCATCCTAGAGCAGAAGGACCCCTGGCTGCTGCTGATCTCATGAGATAAAGGGAGACTTTTGGAAACTAAGAAATTGTTTGGAAATTTAGCAACACTCTCACCCACAGTAGAAATTATCATAGGGCTGTTCTTTTTTCTAGAGCCCTGTTGGTGTTTCACATCTATTAACTTCAGGTTACAATTGGATTGTGGGTATCTATCCAGCTTTGTCCAGTTGGGACACTTGGGAAGCAGACGATGGAGGAGCTGCCTGCTGTTGTACATTGCTTTTTGTACATGATGTTGAAAGGAGAACAGGTACCAGATACTTCAACTGCTTTTGGGAAGTTCAGACTGCATTTTGGGAAGTGTTAGGGCTGCATTAGCAGGAGGTAATTTTATGCAGCATGACAGAGGCACACGAATGAACTCCGACCCTCGGTGGGCACAGAGCGGGGCTTCACTGAACGTCTTCGCCCTTGGATTGACTCAGCTGGTGGGAATGTGTTTCTCTGTACCACTGACCTGCTCCGAGCCACCCCCAGAGCCTTTTGTCCGTGTTGGTATTCCTGGGTGTATTTTCTCTGCTCGGTGATTAGAAGTCAGCACTCTGAGGCTGCAGAACAAAACACTTTCCTTGAGATGACATTTGCATTTGAAAGGCAGGATGGCTGTTCCAGGGACTTCACTACTTCACTAACTTCTTCTGTACAGTCTCCTGGCTCCGTTCTCACAGTGCTTAATTTGGGGCTCCATGCTCTGATCCCAGCGACCTGCGTCTGGCTCGAAGCCAGCCTTAATTGCCCTGTCTCGGGGTGGTTGGGAGAGCCATCCAGCTCCGGCACAAATTACAGTGCTCTGAGGACGGCTGCAATTTCTGTCCTGCTGCCCCCAGTTCCTGGGAACTCTCCTGGCAATCAGCAAATGATGTGACTCACGTTCAAAGAAGTCAGATCCACTCCAGCCTAGCATGATATTTTGATTAGTAAGAGGCTGGCATAAGAGCTGAGAGGTTCCTGTGTGTGTGACAGGCTGTGAGCGTTATTCCCCCACTGCACCAGGCTGCTGCTCACTGCTGTAGTTCTGGGGAGTGGGTAAGGACCAAGTTGGGGCGCACGCTTGCACCTCACCTTCCCTGCGATGCGATGAGGAGGTCCTGCTGACCAGCCACCCCGGCAGGACACTCACAACCCTGCTCTCCCTGCAGGACTGGGCTTGGTCCCCTTCGGGCAGGTTTGGTGATGCAAACAGGACTTCGGTGTCCCAGCCCTGCCTGGCCCCTCCTTTCTTTCCACACAAATTTTACAGCTGGAAGTCAGGCTTTGTTCGCCCAGAAACCCAGGCAGTTTGCAGGAGAGTGACTTAGGTCCCCAGATGTGTAGGTGAGATGGGAAATTGCAAATGCTCACACCTATAAATGTGTGTGTGAGCTGAGATGTGCTCAGGAATACTCACTTTTATCAGCTCTACCTACTTCTGGAGATGCCTGGTTAATTTATCAACTGAGAAGCTCCATCTCGCTAAAAGTCTCATTTCCATATTCTTTCCAGATGGTCAAGAAGCCACAGAGACAGTTTCTAAGTAAATAACTTGCTTCTTCATGTAACCTACTGCCAGCCTCTCAAGCAGCTGCCCCAGATGGCTGGAGCATCCGAGACAGTACCTGGGTTGTGAAAGGAAGTGCCGAGTCGCATGAATAATAGACACGGGGTGGCTGCGGCTCGCTCCAGTGAATTCTGTGTTTGCAGCCCTGGATTGGGGATGGAGAACTGCTGGGAAGTCACAATGCCCCTTCCCTGTGTGGGTCCAGCACAGCTGGGCGGGGCTGTGGTGGCACTCGGGATGGGGATGCCCCGTGGCCGGGCTGGGCTGGGTGCTGCACTGCCGGCAATGCCGAGCTCCTGCTCCTTACGGCTCCTCCTCGCACCGCTGTCTGATCGCGAGGTAAAACCGAAAGGTTAAAAGCATTTAATTATGCTGATGCTTTCCCAGTGGATTAAACAAGAGGATAAATAGACTACAGCGTGTTATTTTGGATTTGATTTTGTTTTTTAAACAAGGGGAGGGAGGCGGGAGGCTGCGGCTCCTTGGCAGCTGTCACACGTTCCGCTTTTGATGGTGTCAGTTGTGTCTGTGAGGAGGTGTTTCTCTTGCCACTGTCAGCATTTTCCGGGGGAGGCTGAATTCATTGATACAGTATGTTTGCTGTCCACATATTCACAGTTCATGTGTTACATTTTACATAAAGTAAACTTAGCGAGGGGAAAACCTATTCTGCAATTCTTCAAAGCTAATGCACACTAAATATATTCTGACACTGACAGGTATTTCTTATTAAATAGCTCTGAACTGCAGTACCAGGTTTTGCTTAAGTGGCATTATTCTCCCTGAGCAAAGACAGTTCATTTATTAGTCATTCTGAAAACCAAATAACAAATATTATTCTCTAAGCAAACTAAACAAACCATTTAAAAGGGGCCTGTCTGAAATGATTAAAGTACAGTGTCTGAAAAGCAGCTGACATTTTAGTGCCAAAATACCATATGGAGGCTCAAGTGCTTTATTAACATCCTTTGACCTAAGCTGCAAAATCTCCCAACACCTTTGAGCGCGGCGGAGCTGACTTCCTGCATGCGAGGGAGAGCGCAGAGGCAAATCTTCCTGCCAGTTCTTCAGATGTCATTTTGGCACACAGAAAAGTGAGGTGCAATAATTGAGGGGCTGGATGCGAGCAGGTCTTTTTTTGATTTCTGCCAGAGATACAGCATAAAATAATTCAACAAAGCTGAACGCGCAGTCTTTTCACTTACGCCATAAAAAATAAATATATAGTGTTTTTCTTTTTTTCTTACAGCTCTCTCTTTTTCTCCTAACTAAATATTTCCTTTCTTCTAAGCATCAGACATTATTTCTAGCTTTCAGGCGTGCAAAGTAAAAGAGCACGTGCACTGATATATATTTATTTTTGGTCTACATGGAGCTGCCTTTGTGTATCCCCAGCTCTGCTCTGAAGATTTCCTTCACAAGCAGGAAAACAATTTTGTGCTGCAGGTCAGACAGAATAACTGATACCACTGTTTACAGATCTGCACTCACTGGAGAAGCTTATTAAGCCACAGCTGGGTAAGGAAAAGCCTGTTCATCCACACTGGGATGATAAAGATGTGGGTAAGGGCTTACGTGGCCGCCGCGCCAGGCGCCAACGGGAAGGGCCCCGTGAGCACCAGGGAGTCATTGAATGCCAGAAGGAGATGCTTGCCAAAGGACCTGCTTGGCCAACCTGTTGTAACGTCATTCAGTCAATTTTACTCAGCCTGTTCCATCCGTAAAATGCTTGGGATCTGACCTACTTTTTTATTTTTTAAGCAAATGTTTTCATTATTAATAAGAGTTCATCAGATAGTGAGAGGAAATAAGTTTTAGCCTGAGGTCTGCTCATGAAACATCTCTTGCGAGCACATCCTTGCTGGCTCTGAAGCTGGGCAGCTTGAGCTGGCAAGGATCAAAATAATATAAAACTTACGCAAAGAGTTTAATAAAAAACCTGCAGATACTGAGCTGATGTATGTTATTAACTTGCTTCTCTGGGATTAGGTAGGTCTGGGTAAATGAGGAGATACTGGTCCAGGTTTGCTTTCTGCCGCTGTTGTCCTAGTGACAGGGGATTACGCGCCGCTGGGGATTAGCCTGATGACATGACATCGCCGGGGTAACGACGCACACGCCGATGTCACCGAAGGCATTTGGTCAGGTCCAGAGTTTCTGGCATGAGCTGACGATTCTTCCCCCCATTAGCATCCCGGGAATGCCCAGCCGAGCGGCACATCCCCAGCACTCCGCTGTGTCCGTCGGTCCTCTCCTTTCCCTGGCAGGGGCTGTGTGATCCCAGCAGTCGCTCCCGCCTTGCTGACGAGAGTGCACGAACAGCGTTTTCATAGCTGGCACCAGCGAGAGCTGTACAATAGTGGGAGCACTCGAAGTTCCTCTGTGGACACATGATATGGTTCAATACAATGCTTTAAATAGCTCCTCTTCGGAGAGAGAGTGGGTCAGAAAGGCACAATGGCCGTGGCACGGTGCAGCCATCGCCGAGTAATGATACGAGCAGCAGATGTGGTTTGTGCTTTCAAAGGCGCTTCTGCCGGCAGCCTGCGATAGGGAAAATGAAAGCCAGGCTGTTCCTGCAGCTCATGAGGGGGAGCAAGGCATGCACATGACACGGGTGGAATAATTGGGATCTAGGGAAATGCAGCAGAACGAGCGCTGGAGAGCAGCCCGTGCCCTGGTGGTGCTGCTGCCTTCCCAGAGTGGTGCCAGGCTCCCGGGCTGGGTTCCCGTCCCACAGCTGGCTGGTGGCTGCAGGTGAAGCGATGGCCCGCGCTGGCGAACGGCGCCGCAACAGCTGCAGCTCCCGCCAGTGCTGTGAGGGAACAACTTCGTTAATCTGACATCGAGAGCAAATGTTGCTAATGAGGAGCCCAGGCTTTGGTAACCATGGCAATTCATGTTCCTCAAAGTGCAAAACAAAGTCAGAGAAGGGGCCAATCCCGCTCCCCTCTCTGCTCCAGCGCACTTTGCATGCCGGGGATTGCCAGAGGAATACCGGGTGCAGCCGCAGCGAGGAGGGAGGAAAGCTGGAGAGCAGGAGCAGCCTGGGGGCCTCATCCACCCATCACAGGAGGAGCTTACCTTGCTCTCAAAACACTGCCCTCCCACTGCCCACTCGAGGGCAGGCTGAGCCCCACCAGCCTGGCACAGGGCAGAGGCTGCGGCTGGTACCAGGATTGCTTTGGCCATGACCCTCCCGGCTGGGAAAGGCAGCAGCACTGCCAGCACGTGCTGCACGGTCACCCCTGCCAAGTGGCAATTCACTGTCTGCTCCTCACACTGTGTCTCTAGGGCCAGCTGGGCTCCCTATAAATTTTTATAGAAAATATAAAATGACATCTGGAAGCCTATGGCAGATAGGCTCTCATTCTTCCTCCAAGCAGGGAAGAGCATTGCCCTTTCTTAATTTTTCACAAATCTTGTTGTCGAGCTCAGTGGAGAAAAAAACTGGTAATTGGGTAATCCTGGCTGCTGTTCCAGCTGCAGAGCCATCACCAGCTCTACATATTTTTGGAAAATAAAGACAAACTCCAGCCTGTGCAATGGCCACAAAGCCATTTGCAGATACAGGAGCTAAATTGCAATGCACTGAGCCTAAAGCAAAGCAAGGATTAAGACCAAAAATAAAATTTCCCAGGACAAGGCCAGTCTCAGTTCAATGAGCAGATGCACCCAGTGCATCCCTGGGTGTCAGGACATCCCACACAGGTACCCTCAAAGGAACCTTAAACCCAGACTTCTCCCATTCCCCCTGGGCAGCCAGGGATTGCTGCGCTGCTGGTGGAGGAGGAGCAGGCAGAAAGGAGCGTTCCGGTTGATGAGGCCTTAGGGAAATCCACTGGTAAGCGAAAATCTCTAAAGCAAGGAGGGGTTTTGCCTTAATTAAACTGCAGTGGGGCCACTGGTGCAGAAACCTGACAAAGCATGCGGGATTATTTCAGCTCAGGAATGCGGGAGATGCCACTGAACTGACTGATTGGTGGGAGATATCTGTCCAAGGCAGCAGCGAGTGCTGGTGCCAGTGGTGGGGAGCACATGTGCTGCTGGGGAGTGGGGACACCCCAGTGAGGGAACAGGGATGTCAGACAAGGCAGGAAAATAAAAAAACCCCAGCAAATAGCAAAAAAATAGTAAAGCAACAAAAGCGACAACCCACGCAGGTTTGTAACCGGAGTAAAGCTTAGAAAGAAGATCGATTAGGAGCCAAAAACCCCAAAACCCCAAGGCTTTGGGGCAGCCAAGGTTTCCAGCGCTGCACAGGATGAGGCACAGCTGCTGGCTCTCCTGCTGTGGCCCTGGTGCCTTCCTCAGGAGATATCTCAAGGGCACCAAGAGCAGGAAGGGGTTTGCCTGATGCCTGCAGAGATGTGGCCCCGCTGCCTGCAGGGCCAAGGTCTCCCTCCCCAAAGGATGGCCCCTCTTCTCTCAGCTTTTTCCCTGCTTGCCCCATCTCCCCCCCAGCAGCACTCCTAGCGTTTTCTGCCCACTACCCTTTGCAAGATCAAGCACATTTCCCCATCTCTTCTGCCCCTCCAATCTCACTCATGTTTATAAGCTTCAGGAGGCCAATTCTGATGGAACAGCTTAGTTTTTTTAAAATATTCCCCTTTTTGATGAAGTCAGGGTTTGGGAAGTCCTGGAGGACTGCCTCAAAGGAAGTGTTAGGTTTATGTGCAGAACGAGGCAAAAAATAATAATCTCATTTTACTCTCTTTGGAGCAAGAATTGTCCTCTCTCCCCTTGGCTCCCCTCCTTCCCCGTGGCTGGGAAGAGAGGAAAAGCTCCTCTTGCTGCCAGTATGCATTTCTAGAGCCTAGGGTGTTATTCCCTGTAAGCGTGGCACATCCTTGGACATGCAGATGCTCCAGGATCTTTCAGGAACTGGTCCTAGTGGGTCACTGCAAGAGCTCCAGGGCCCAGGAGTGGTTCTCACCCCATGGGGGGGCTGCTTGGGCCCTTGCTCAGCTTCCCCCACCAGTGTTTGTGCCTAAGGACTCCACACTGCCCCTGGTAACCCCTGCTCAGAGTCTTTTGCTGCTCAGGTAGCTTGGTCAGGAGTTCCCTCCTGCAAGCTGCTGTCTTTGCTGCTGTATGATACCGTAATTGTTTCTCTCAGGGTTTGGGTTTTGGGTTTTTTTGGAAAGGGGTGATTACTTGTCTTTATTTTTGACCTGTTACTAATTCCCGCCCATCAGAGTGTCCTAGATCAACCTCCTGCAGAGGTGGGATCTACCATTTTGTTCTGCTGAAGAAGGAATGAAGGAGGATGAGGAGCATAGGGGTCCAAAGTGCAGCATCAAAGTGAAGCATCAAAGCAGAGAAGGCATCAGGAAAAGACCTCAGTTAGGAGGAAGAAGGCAGGGAGGGAAGGAAAGGAGACCTGGGCTTCAGCTGCTGCTCAGTAGGGCTATTAGAGATGAAAGCTCCTGGGCTGGACATGTCCTGTCCCACTGCTTGGCCGGAACAAACAGCAAGGCTTCCCAAAAAGCATCAGCAGAGCAGCCACCCACGCTGTTCACATCTCAGTGCTTCACCAACCATCTCATGTTGCTCACAGTGATGCTGTGCAGGGGCATTTCTGGCAGTACGTGCAAGGGCCTGGTGGCCACAGCAATCAGTGCTTCCTGGGTGCTTCTGGCCATCGAGGCTGGGGTCCCCCTCTGCTGTGTGTACGAGCAAGTGACCTGTGCCAGGGACAATGCCCCAGCCCGGGGCAGGGCTCCTGGTGCTGCTGTGAGTGTTCATCATGCTCTTGCTACCTGAGCATACATTTTGGCAAGACACTCAGCCTCCCTGTGACTCAGGGAGCTGACAGCTCTCAAGTACATCCCAAGGATGAATAAAAAGCGACAGAACAGGTAGCGATTTCTGCAGTCAGCCAGAGTCTCAGCGAAGACAGACTCAAAACTGTCTCACTGTCTTAGTGGCCAGAGGATGCCTGTCACTTGACCTGCAGGCAGATGGTTACTGTCTGTCTAACACTGTCTTTTGGGCCTTGATAGGCACTTCTGAAATGCAGATAGACAGCGAGCCCTCGCTGGGGGAAGGGGGCAGTGCTTGGCAGCTGAATGCCGGGTTAGGATGTGCAGGGCAAGTTGTTGGGGAGCAGAGCACGTGTCTGTATTGGGGCCCAACTCCATAGCCCCCATCCGTATTCATCCTGAGGCTGGCAGGGCAAGGTCAGAAGGGTTTGCAAAGCCGGATGGAAGAGCAGAAGAGTGTCATGGGGCTGATGTCACCTGCCTGTGATGTCACCGCTGTCTTCTTCAGAGGAGCACTTCCAGAGATAGCAGAGCTTCTGCAGTCCGTCTGCCAGCCTGGCACTCGCTCTGTACAGTGTAATTAAGCAAATATATTAATAGATTGGGAGCCGGGGCCTGGGCAATGTTCTTCTGTGACAGACAAATGCAGAGACAAAGCAGACGCTCCCTTCAGAAGTCCTGCAGGATGCTATTAGCGGGCACAAACTTGCATCCCATTAATGCCATTGCTGTTAGGCAACGCCGAGCCATTGCGTCTTAAACAAAGCTCCCAGACCAGCTCCAGTCCAGGATTAGCTCCAGGAAACCTGTAAGACTGTGTCTGCACCAGGGGAGCCTTGGGGTGTCCAGGAATACCCTGGTAGTGTAAACAAATATTGCATGGGCTCAGCTTTTGTGCTGATTGCAAAGCCACCCACAGGACAGAAACAAGAGCATGGGAGATGCTGGCAGGGCTCATCTCTGCCAGGGTCTTCTCAAGGATGGTGCTGTTGGTCTAAGTTGATACTCCCTCATGGCCCATTAGTGACTTAAATGTGGCCCATGGGGTGGCCAGCAGGGAAGGACCCTGCCAGCTGCGTTGGCAGGGACAACTCCTGCACGTCTGCATCACTTACAAGGAGAACATGTTGCCCATCTCCGCTGAAATAGCTCTGCAAGCCCTGAAACTGCCAGTTTCCAATCCCTGGCCTTACATGATGGTCTTAACAAACTATGGCATAAATATGCCAGGCAAGGGAAGGCAGCTTTCACAGAGGATTGGGAATGTCATGGAACAGGGGATGTTTTTTTCATCGAAAGGGAGATCTACTCATTTGAACAGACAGTGCTGCAAAAACAAACTGTTCAGAGGTGTTGGGAGAGGAGGAGAGGGCCACTGCAGCCAAAAACCAAGGGGCTAATTGCATAAAGCTGGTGAGGAGATGCCTTGGTCTGAGCCACCGGTGTGCTAATGGGGAGGTTGCTTAGCTACAGTGGCGAAGGTACCTCAGCAGCCCCAGGTAGGGGAGGGAGAGCCCAGCAAAAACAGCCAGGAGGAAGAACGGTCATTAAACTGTTCCCTAAAGACCCTTAACTAGTGCTGGTTGGAGGAAATAAATAAGGAGGAAAAGTTGGTCTGAGTGCCAGGGAGGAAGCCAAGCTGTTCAGGAGATGGCTTGTCTGCTGCCTGAAACTGCCTCTTGTCACTGATTTCAGCTGGAGACTTTTCCGTAGCACGGTCTCAGCCCTCAAGCATTCCTGGCTTTTTCGTCGCTCTTCCACTTTCGCATTTAATTCCTTCTCCTTGGAGGTGAAGGCTGGGAGCTGTGGTGCGTGGGACTGCGAGTGGGGCCGAGCACAGCACCGGTGCAGCCGGGGAGGGGAAGGGTGCCCGGGCATGGGAGCACACACGTGTTGCCCCTTCACGTGTGCCTCAGGCTTCGCAGGAAGAGCAGCCAGGTGGCTTTATGTGACCTTTCCTCTGTCGGCAAGCATCACCCAAACTGACCCAAGCCTGCAGCCTGGGGTACAGATTAACAGAAAATCACCAGTGAAGCTCTGTCTGTGTCCCGGTCCTGTCTGGCAGTGGACGGTGGGCAGGGAGAAAATCACGGTGAGCAGCACTGACAGCACCGGCTCTAAACAACAGTTAGGAGGAGAATTATTTTAATGAATACATTTCCTTTCAATTGTATGCGAATAGCGAGATCCCATTAGAACGGGGAAGCAATTAAAGCTAATAAAGATGAACACGCAGCACTGGGCGCATGTGGAATAACAAACAGTGAACAAAGGATTCAGGAGAGAGCTGACTCTAATCCAAATAAATGAGCAGCGATGAAAGGGAAAGCGGCTCGGGTCTCCTGCCGTGAGACACGCTTCCTCCCCGCCGGCTCCCTGCCCGGCTTCACCTCAGCGTGGCAGGAAAAGTCAGGACCAGGATCGGGCATGGAGGCAGCTGATCAGTGAGATGGTTCCTGCCATGCAATGACATTTGCCCAGGGGCTGGAGGGGTGGCCATGCTCCCTGGGGCGCATCCCGATGGATTTTGCATGAAGGTGGCAAATGGCCCCAGCTGGGGCAGGAGGGCTCAGCAGCATTCGGTGAGGCTGCAGTGGAGAGAAGGGGCTGGACTGGAAGGGTGGCAGGAGCACATAAACTCGTGCCATTGATTATTGGTGGTGATTGTCCACCAGAATTAACAGCCCTGAACACAACAGGCTCGTGACTAGCCTGAAACTATCAGTGCTATGGTGAGGTGGAGCATGGAGGAAATAATAGCCTCTTACAATGGTGTATTTACACAGTAGGCTCACAGGAAAATTGGGTAAACTGATAATTACCCAAGGATATTATTGGCTTTGGCAGAGTTAATAATAATTAGTACTTCTCCTTTTCCAGGCTACTTACAGGAGAGACCTTTTATAATCCACAGAATACAAAGGACCCAAACCACCAAGAACTGCTTCCACGTGTGGCTTTGAAAAAAAAACCACACCGACTATTTCAGCTGGCAGGCTCCAAGGGTGAAAATCACCCAAAGACACTGGGGAGCCAGACTGAGAAATAATAATAACACTAGTAATAATAACAACAGCAACAATAATAATAATAAACAATTTTCTGTATTTGAAAAAAAGCTTGTGTTGGTACTGCATTTTCCCCGGTCTATCTCATGCAGCCAAGCCAGAGATAAACCCAGTGCTGACACTTGACAGATCTGTGGGATGCTGGAAGCTGCCCTGCTGTTCCTCTCCCTGTGCTGGCAGCTCCTGGTTTGCTTTCTAGCTGCTGCTTTCCATGGCAGCACAGCACTTGCTCTTCCCAGAAAGCAGACACTATCCGTCGCCTCTCACTGCATCTCCTCCTTGCAGCATCTCCCCAGTGCCTGTGAGACAGCAGCTCTGCACCACAGAGTGCCTGGGGCTGCAGTGCCATGGCCAAGGATGCTGTCACCGCTCTCTCCCTGCACCTGAGCCCAAGCTGAGCACCCAGCCCGCTCAGCAGTGCTGAGTGGGACACAGCCCTCCCTCCTGCCCCAGCCTGCTCTGCTGCTGCCCCCTGGGAACAGCCTTTTCTGGGTCAACGCCACTTGACAGTTTGGGTTAAGCGGGGTGAATTTGTTTTGAGGCTCCCTGGAAGTGGAGTGTGTGTGTGTCTCCACCAGCCCATGGCCTCCTGGCTTGCTGCTGCCTGGGGGAGGAGAGGTGTAGGGTGAAAGGGATCAGCTGGGCGACATGTACTCAGAATGGATGTGTGTGATCAGCCATGTGAGCACACCTCCAAAGCCGAGTGCCGGGAGGGGTAACGAAGGAGGGTTCCCCATTTTGGCACGCCAGCCTCCATCCTGCTCAGCTACGAGAGCAGTCACCTCCCCCTGGATCCCCCAACTCTGGGCTGAGCCCAAATCCCAGCAGCTCTTTAGACATCCCTAAGGCATAGCTTTGCCTATCACTCCTGCAGCTCCACCTCTCATTCTGACTTCTGCCCCCACATTCCACCCAGCCCTGCCCCTGTGCAGCTGCAGTGCCATCGCAGAGACCTCTGTGCCATTCCCGCAGCTGCCCTTGCTGCCCTCTGCCCCTGCCTGTGACAGCCACATCCCTGGCACGTAGGATGTTGGCTGTCTCCTCTGCTATGGGCAGCCTTCAAATGCTCAGAAATCACCAGTGAAATCCCCCCCTGCCCCAAGCTGGCCCATAAATCACAGCATTATAAAAATAAAACTGTTTTGTGCGTGCATGCACATTTCAGGTTGCCTTTTAAACCTGAACTTGTTTCTCACACGTTGGCAGAAGAACAGAGGGGAGTTGGAGTCAAAAGGCAAGCTTGAAAAATAAACGCATACTTCTCTCTTGCTGCTCATGAAGGGCTCCCAGAGGAAAACAGAGAAAAACAGGGCAGGAAGAGGCCCCAGAGGGGTCAGTGTGCCCATTCCCCAAAGCAAGGGCAAGCCCTTCCCCACAGGCATCAGTCTGGCTTGTGCCGAAAGACTGGGGTGATGGGGGTGCCAACTTGGTGCCCACAGTCCCTCATTTCCATTGCCCTCCCAATTTTCCCCTTTCTCCCTTTTCCACCAATTTCCTCTGCTTTCTTGTGGCCCCATGTTCATCCCCCTGTGTCTGTCCCGTGTTCCTGCAGGGCTGCAGCATTGCTGTGGTGCCACACCCTGCCCCGGCCATGCCACGTGTGCTCTGCTCCTGCGTGAGCCACCCAAGGAAGAGACTCAAAGTTGTGCTGTCTTAAGCCACAGTGTAACATAATTAGACATCCTGGCTTGGGGGCAGTAATTACTTTTATAATCCTTAAACATATTTTCTAAAAAAAATAATTGCCTCCCAATTCAATACCTTTCAAAAATTCCTTTTAAACAGTGCTACCTCCTTCAAACACAACTCAGTCAACAGCAATTACAATAAATTATTCTAAGTTCTAAAAAACATATAGGAATTAATCTATATATGCAAACTGCTCACCAGTTCTTATTTACCCTTCCCTCCTTCCAGCCGGGTGCTTTCCAGCTCCCTGGCTACAGCCCTGCCCTCGCTGGTCTCCTATCCTTGGGATCCAGCAGAGCCTCTGGCTGCCCTCACCAGTACCAGATCTGCACAAAGCTCACCCCATCGGGTTTGGGCTGGACACAACAGCAGCCAGCTGTAGCTGGGACTTTGCAGCCTTGGCTGCATTTCAGAGCCCAGCCACGGGCAGGCATCACCAAATTTACCAGCTTTTTAGGCATAACTTCGCTCTAACCTGCGAGGCAAAGGTGGCATGAGTGCTGGCCAATGGATTTGATCCTCAGCTGGGAAAAATAAGACATAATTCTGCTCAAGTCAAAGGCGAGATCATGATTCACAGCAGCTGAGAATCTGGCCGACAGTGTCAGCAGCACGACAATAACGTAATGTTTTCATTATGCATTGTTTTTTTCCAAATACTTAAAAAATTATCTAGGAATTACTCACACATACAGTAATAGTTACCAGTCTTGGGTGTTTAGGCAAAGGTTTCTTGAGACAGGGATGGGATTGAAACAGCTTTAGCTATCGCCTCTCATGCTCTGTGCACTTCTCCTATCACTTCTGCTCTCCTCCTCCTCTGTGTACACAGTCCAGTAACCTCTTCCTGACAATCTCCAGATCCACAAAATTGCTCAGTTGGAATTTTGCAGTAAATAGAAAATTGCTTTGCTCCTTTCTCTCAGGACAGCACAGAAAATGAATCCAAATGAAAAAGCAAGTAGTGTGTATCTGGTAGACATAAACAGTGCAAGAAAGGCAATTCTGTTTTCCAGCCCCGCTGCAGAGCAAATGACCTTGGAAATAATAAAAAGCCTGGGGCCTGAGCCTGCTGCAGAGCAGCATGAGCCTTTATTTGGGGAAAGGCTGGAAAGGAAAACCTGGAGGAATGGATATGTTGATGTGCAAGTCTCCACCAGCTGAAATGTCTGTGTTTGGGTCCACAGCTTGCAGCAGGAGGAGGACAGAGCTCATTAGTCCTTTCAACCTCACCTGGTGCTCCTGGGATGCTTTGCCCAAACCATCTCCCTCCCTCTACCAGCTGCTCACGGTGTGCCATTCCCAGTTTGGAATGCCTTTCCCTGTTTGGGATGGTGGGACGATGGCACCTGGCCAGGGGTGAACAGCCTTCCCAACCCCATATTCGGTCATCCCTGCAAACACTTGCAAATGATGAAAGCCCGGTGAGGAGATCAGGGTAATTCATGGCTGTGGGAGGAAGGATGGGATAAATTTATAATTCTAATTACATGTCAAACCATTGCACCAAAACATGACCAAATAGGAAGCATCTGCTGGGCCTCCGGCTCAGTGGGCGGCATCACCCACGTCCACCTGTGGCACTCGGTAGCAAGAGCGCTATGGGTGCTCGTGGAGAGGTCTGGAGAGAACCAAGAAATGGGAATGAGAGGCTGGATCTGGGTGTAGTTTGTGTCAGAGGAAAAAGCTGCTTTTGCTGCTGGGGCTGCCAAGGGGATGGTACTGTTCAGAGCACGCCCACAGCCTGGCTCTGACTGTGCTGGATCCAGCAGCGCTGGCCAGGTCATTGTGTGCTGTGAGCCATGTGCTTTTTGATTGCTGCATTTCTTCAGAAAGGAGGAAAGGAGGAAATAAATAAATAAATAAATTTTTAACGAACTCCATGGAGGCAGCCAGCAGAAAATATGTGTTTAAAAAAATAGGTTCCTGGATAAGAGCAAAAGGGCAGCATGTGCAGCCCTGCTTGGCACGGTTCGCTTGGTGCCGGGGACGCCGTGTCTGCCCGTGCTGGAGCAGACCGGCAGCTCTGCAGGGAGGGTGTGGGGATCCCAGGACAGCTTCACCCCTCTGCTACTCCCCCAGCACCGCTTTGCCCACCCACTTATCCACTACAGAGGACTGAAAGCAATTTGTAATTTCAAGAAAGGCCGTTGAACTGTAATAATCCCAATATTTGCTCTGTTACTGCTGCTTTTTTAGCCCCAGCTCCTCTCAGGCGGAGCAGGGTGTTGGATCTGCAGCGGTGAAGCCAAATGGAGGCTGGGCTGCTGGGACAGTTGAGCGAGTGCAGCTTGCCTGGCTGTGAGCAAACGACAGGCTTAAGTTTCACAGAGGATGGAAGGGGCAAAGCAGTTACCCACAGGGTCTGGAGAGCTGAGAAATGCCCCGGTGACCTATGCGTGTATCTCCCAGAGTGGCGTCTCCCTAAATCTCAGAGCTTGTTAACTCAGATGCATTTTTATTTTGTAGCAAACTATTTAATCTGAGTTTCAGAGGTGCGGCTTGCCCCCACAGAAAGCAGTGAAACGACAAGGGGGGGAAAGGGAGAAGTAAATCCCACCTGTTTCCTGTTTTTATTTCCCCCACCCCCATCTTTCTGTATTTTCTTAGTGTTCCCTGGTTGTTTGGGAGCTCCTGCAACTTGTCCAGAAATACCTCTGCTAGCTCAGTGGCATTTTTGAGCCCAGGAATTTAAGGAGAGCTTAGAAATTCCTAACGCAACTTACAACTGACTAAATGTGGGTGAAGGCAGCTCGCTGCTTTTTCAATCATCATTTCTCTTTCGTGTCTCTCTTCCCCTCTCCTGACCTCTCCCTTGTCCCCCTCATGCCCAGAGGTTGTGGTACAGAGCTTGTCTTCCCCTGCCCCATGTCCGTGGACATTTGGTGCACATATGTGGTGGTGGTGGCAGTGAGATGCAAACATTCCCTCAGACAAATCCTACGAGCAGCTCTGCAGATTTCTGTATCACTGATGGGGTTTTGGGGATAAAATTCCACTACATTGCACGGTAGAGGAGAAATCCCTGAATGTGAGACTGGTCTGAAGACATCACTGGGAGATACAAGTTTCATCCAGGGTTGCTGGGGTGGTGCTTTACTATCCATCATGTCATGAGAGCAGCATTCAGTTTGGGACAGGAATTTCCTAAGCTCTGCACGTCTCAGTAAGAAGCAGCCAAATTTCCCCGTTAGAAAGATTCCCTAAGAAAACAGTCAGGATGGAAAACCACCCCATAAAAGCATGTATCACCTTCCCTGCACCAGCCATCTCTACCTCCGCTGCCAGGGTTAGCAACGCGGCCAGAAAAATGCTTGTGAGATGCTGCCCCGCTACCTAGAAACCCTTATACATCTCCGATATGATCTGTACTGCTCGCCTCACAATGCACCAATATATTTTAACTACAACCCGAAATGTTGCAAAAGAACCTTTTGAGTAAGTCTCTTTGGTGCAATACAGATACGTCAGGGCTGATTGTTATTGTACATGTCAGGGCTGTTGAAGTGCAGGATAAAGAAGGCCATTGTGCTCCCACGGAGGGGACAGCTCGGATGATTAATGACTGCTCCCTCAATTCTCCGAAGAAGAGATGGAAGTCGGATAAGGCCTCCGCTGGCGGTAGGGGCAGAGCACCAGAAGACATACCCAGAGTGAAAAAAAAAAGCCGGGGGCTCCGCATGGAGGGGCAGGATCAATAGGCAGCAGCCTGCCGGAGTGCCGGCAGCTTGCCGGCTTGCAGCGGGAGCGGGGAGGTGCTGCCTAACACTGGGGCTTGTGTTTGCTCCTCTCACCTCCTTTCCTAATCCGGGCTTTTTTCTCGCCGCTTTTCTACCTCCAATAGTGGCTCTTGGGAAGGCAGATGGTTGCCCATTGAGTAACACAAATGGCAAAAATCAGGGAAATTGCAAATTGATCTTTGCCGAACACACACGGTGACTTTGTTACCCACTTTTTGAGCCTCGGCGCAAATACCTCCCGGTCTAATTCTAAGGCGTGCCAAAGTAAATTACATTTAGTTTGCCTTAAATAAACAATGACTCTTCCAGGAAAGGTTTGTCTCTTCTGGGCACTTGCATCATTTATCATTGCTCCACTGTTTTGAGTTGGCTGCCCTTTTAGGGTGAGATGTCTCTTGGTTTTAGTGTGTGCACAACCATAGAGAGGACAAGGTCTTACCCCAAGAAAAATGTACTGAGAAGATGTCATTAAAGCTAATGAGAGTCCAGGCAGCTGCAGCTCATTAGAGAGTGCCTGGGGCCAATTGTAACTGAGACCTTTAAATATACATCATAGTCAAATAAACAACATCATATTCGATCTGCAGAGTCTCTATCAGTTCCTGCCCAGTCCTTATCACCCAGCCTTACATTTTGCTGAGAAAATGTTCCCTGTTCAATAACAAACCCAAAAGCAAACGAGACCATCTCGCTTAGGAGCGATGTTCTGAGAAATGGGCATAGAGGAGGGGGGTCCCTTCTCCTGAAAGCTAAATTTGAAATTAATTGATTACAAGGGTAGGAGACACTCAGGGCTCAAGCTCTCCACCATGCCCGTAGGACAACATGGAAAACAGGTCGAAGAAGCTGCAAAGATGCTGAAGACCAGCACATTTTAAACAGTGAGTGAGCAATTAGTTTTTCTCTAGTTCCTTTCTTTGGCTTCAGGATATGACTTTACCGTAAAAGAAAATGAGAGGTTTCTGACACTACTTTACATTTGTTGTCGTTACGAAGCATTTAGTGAGGAATTACAGATTTACAAGCGTGGGGATTTCCTTCTCAATCAGCAGAGCCCCCAAAGGGGCTTCCCATCACCCCCCTTCCCCCGCGGGCAGGAGCCCCCAGGCTGCACCATGGGCAGGCTGTGGCTTCCTCCTGTCCTCGCCCCACGTGTGATTATTAAGTTCTTATCGCAATAAGGAGTCACTGACACTGGGCTGCTTTCCAGGGAATGCTGCTCCCTTAATAGGCCATTATATCTTGGTAATAAGGGCTAAACTCTTCTGGGGGCATTTAATCATAAATTAAGTAAAATAACACCACCGATCCTGCCTTTCTCCCAGCCCTTGCTAAGGCGGGTGATGCTGTCCATGGATCATGTCCAGTGCTGGCTTCTGGGGCTGATGCAGGGTGTGCACAGCACTGCCAGAGGGGTGCAACGTCCCCTCACACTCTCAGGGCCATGTCTGGATGCCCATAAACAATGCAGATAATAAAACAAATTGGGGGCAGACTGTGGCTGGGTTCATTGACTCCAAGCCCAAGGCCTACATCCCACATGAGGTCTCTGCACCCTCACTTGGCAAAGAGCATCTCCAGTTCCCATTGTGCCGGGGCCTGGGAACTGGGTGGCTCTCACCGTGGGTATCTGCCTGTTTAGGGCACAGTGTCACAAGCAGGATAATCCCTTTGACAGAGCCCTGAAGGCAGCACAGACACCCACCTTGGTGGGAGCTGTTGTATTTGGGTAGCTGAACCCCATCCTCTGCGGCTACACCATGGAGTAGGTGCTGTTCTGGGTGGATCAGACCCAGAACCCGGATGTTTTCTGGCTGTTGGCCACAGCTTGTTCAGAGAGGCTGAAGCTGAGCAGCATGAACTGTATCACTTCCAGGGCATCCAAACCTTGCAGCATCCCAGATGGGGCCATGTCCACCCTGTCGCCCAGGAAGGGTCCCTGTGCCACACCACCCCAAGTCTTGTTCAGCAGAGTCACATTAGCAGAACTGTGCTGACAATTTCCCACTCCCTGGCACTGTTTTGTTCATTACCGCGGACATGACCACAGTGACCTGCAAGAGCTGAGCTGAGCTTGGGGTTCTCACTGCCTGCCTGGGGCTGTTGTACCTTCTGCATTCATGGGAATAACACCATGCGCCTGTCTCTGCCCCATCAGGAGAGCTCTGGAGCCTGCGATGGGGGCACCTCCCACCATGGGGAATTGCAATGAATTGTCCTACCATGGCTTGCAAGGTAGTGCCATAGCATGGAGGTTTGTGAGTGAGCCTCCCACCGTGGGAGCTTGCAAGGTGAACTGTGAGCTCCCACCTTCATCCTCCTGATGATGCTGAAACACGAGATTAGGACACCGAGTGAGTGAGGGACACAAATGGCAGCCCAAGGAAGGAGCATCTCCAGCACCAGCACTAACGGGGAAGGAGCACCATGGGATGGAGCTGGGGCAGAGCAGCCATATCCTGCCCACAAAAAGAAGCAGTTCCCTGCTTGCTGTCCCCACAGGACCTGGTTTGCACTGGGTTATCCTGAGTGTCCAGAGTCCCAGCTGCACCCAGCCTCATGTATTGCAAAAGACATCAGCAGAGACAGGGCAGGACACCCTCCTGATGCCCTTCCCTGGGGCAACGGAACTGCCAGTGCTCCTGTAGCTGTGCCAAATTAGACAGGCACATCCCTGACGCCAGGAGCAGGGACACTGAGGGTTCCACTGCTGGTGTCACGTTGTGTCTCCAGCCCTCATTAGAGGCAGGTACAGCGGTGCTGGCCTGGGAAAGCCCTGCAGACACAAGGCTGCTTTGAAATGGAAGTCACAGCGCTGCAGTTTCACTTGGCTTTAAAGCCAATCTGGTGACAGAGATGCAAACCTTCCACAAAGACACCCCCAGCATCTCCCCACACCAGGTCTATTGATTTAATTTGCACCTGTGCATTTATTGGCACAGCCCGCCCTGCAGCAAGCCAGGAGTAAATTCAGTTAGGAGATTTCTGGCACAAAGCTGCCCCAGCTGAGCTAAGCCAGTGTGAGACAACAGGAGTTCAGTGGGTTCACCTTATGTGCAGCCCAGACTTGGGCTGTAGCTTCAACCCTGCCCTGAGATGGCAGGAAAGAGCAGGAGGTGTTTGGGGTGAAGGGTTTTACTGCGGGTAATTTGTGTCACCTTAGAGCAGCTCTTTGCTGATACTCACTGCCCAAGGGGGAGGCTCTGGATTATACCTGGTTCCCCCTTATCCTTCCTGCTGTACCAGCACCCTGATGTCACTTAGGGGTTCCCCCTTCTCCCCTCCCCAGGCCCCAAAGCAGCCTGGAATGTCCGTGGCCTGGGAGCCATCCCACTGCCGACCTCTGCTTAGGCGATAGGGACCAGAGAGCAGGATGCTGATGCTCATACTTGAGGTTTTGTGCTCAGTTCCTTTCTAATCCAAATCTTCAATTGCTCATAACTTATGTCATTTGGGCTGGAATTTTCCAGACGTGATCTCCCCTACAAAGGTGGCTCTTTCCTTTTCCTTTTATTTTATTTTTTTTTAACTAAGGAAAAGCATTCAGCCAAATGGTCTGGCCATGTCCATTTTCTTTTTTTTTTTTTTTTTTTTAGTAAACACAGACTTTTCTCATTATATATTAAAATTATAGTTGTAGAGTCACCTTTCCTGCTGCAGTGTCAGTGGGGAGCAGGCCTCTGGCCGACCGCCGGGGAGCTGGCGTGAGGAGGGGGATCCTGCCGTCCAACCCAGCTCAGTTTTCCTCAGCTCACCCAAACACTGACCCTCCCCAGAGCCCTTCAGGTGCCCTGGGAAACCTGAATTACGACCCTTGAAGAAGGCATTTTGCCCAAGAGCAGAGCAATACGTGTTCCTACTTTAGTGTTTGTTTTCCTCCAGCAAGCTGGAGGAAGGTCTGGGGGGGGGCCAGGCTGCTTTCAGCAGGAGCCTTGTGTGGGTTCAAGTTCAAAACCCCTTTTCCTTCCAGATTTTTCAAAAGCACTGATTTCCAAGCAGGGCTGGGAAATATACATTTGCAGGTATTTCTGACATATTTATGATGTTGCTCCTTGTAATCTCTCTGTTGTGAGGATCTGAGGGATGGTCTCCTCTGGTGAACATCCCCGCTTGGCTCAGGATGGCCAGCGCTGGGGACATGCAGCACACACATCCAACGCTGTGGCAGTTTTGCAGGTTCCTCTCTTCCTTCTGGTAGGAAAGGGGTTAACGTCGACGGGGTGAATCCCAGGGGGCTGTTGGGGGGCCATGGCTGTGCAGAGCGGGGCGGAAGCTGCTCCCCCCTCTCCGCTGCTGCTCGCCATGATGTCACCTCCCTGCTCTCCCCAAGGAAGCGTTAAACGAGCCCGTGTACTAATGGGGCAACGGGGCCAGGCCGTGCAGGTGGGCAGCACCAGGCAGGGGGTGCCCGTGGCTGCGCTGACAGAAGACCTCAGCCCACAGCACAGTCCCCTCCAGGGCTACGTGCCACCTCCTGGCTGCTGAAATGCTTTGGAGCAGGCCAGGGGTGAGACGAGTCACTCTGCTCCCTATGTCCCTTCTGACACCTGATGAGAATCTGGAGCAGGCAAAGACTGGAGAAAAATCCCCATTTACATTTTCCAGGGATTAATACATCATTTGACAGTGCAGGGGTCATCTAGGCTCTTTTTGGGGCGAAGTTGACCACAGAGCATCCCTGCTGTGCCTTCTCCATCTCCATCCCATCCTGCCAGCAGATGCAGGTCTAGCTTAAACCCTAATGCAAGAGAAGTCCCCTTCTGCAGCCCTTCTCCTCTAAAGAGAAGAAAGGCGTGCAAAGGAGGCTCCTATGTTTCTCCAATTAATGTAATTAAGAGAATTAAACTTTTGGAGAGAGTGAGTTTTTCATTTTCTTTTTATTTGATTAGGGAAATTCCCACTGCGCGCTCTGTGCAAATGAAACCCAGGCTCCTTTCCGTTGTTCGGCAGCCCCGGGAGGACACGTTACCTTTCAATCTTGTACACTAATGTGTTTAGAGTTAAAATCCCCCCGCCCCAGGCGAGCAAAGGAAGGATCCCAGAGCCTTGATTAAAGCACGGCTTCCTGAGCAAGGATGTGCATGTGGAGCGCTGGGCTCGCAGTGTGCCCTGCACAGCCAGCCGAGCCTCCCCATGGACCCCAGGAGATGCCACCACATTCTGGGGCTTCCAGGTTTCTGGTGGTAAGCCCAGGTTCGTGCAATAAAAGCCACGGAAAAGCAGGGAAGCCCTGGGATAGGGTGGCTGGTCCCCACATTTCACTAGAGGTCTGTCCTGGCCAGCTTGCCCATGTGAATTCCAGTGCCGTGGCCCCATCAGGTGGTTTAGCACGTAATACTGAAAAGCAATTATTTTTGGCAGCCTGAATATTAAAAACTCTTCTCCATAAGACTGTATTTAGCTATCAAGGTTACTGAAAAATAAAACATGAGTAAAAGTCTTTGTACAATCCTACCATGAGGCCTCGGGTACTTATATTATCCCACAAGCGCTTCAAAATTACAAGCCAGCTCCCCAGAATGAAATAGGCTTAAAAATCAATAAGAATAAAAAAATACATTATGACTTTTAATTTTTCTTCAGCTTTCTGAGCATTTTGGGCACACAGGGGACATGTTAGACATTAATGAAAGCTGCTTTTCTCATCTAAACACAATTTCAGGTGGTCGTAACTTTGAAAACCATGGAGATATCACTGGGTCTGTGGCAGGTACAGACCTGGATAGGGAAGAACAATCAAAAAATTGGGGCAAAATGGTTCCTTTAGCACCACTGGGGTTTCCCATAGTTTCTTGTAGCGGGAAGTGTGTCTACAAAGAGCCAAACCTGCTCTTTTTTAGGTTCCCCCCCNAAATCTGCTGACCCGAAGTCTGGCTTTCTGGTTCCTCCCATTTAGCATAATGAATTAGAGATAGAGCTCCAGGAGCGCCGTCTGGGGTGAGAGGAAACCACAGGACGGCTCGGGAGGCAGCACACGGCCGTCGTAGCTGTGCCGACAGGAGCACAGGTGGCCCAAGAGCGGGCTGGAGGTGAGGCTCGGATTTCTCAGTGTTTGGCTCCTCTCCAGTAAAAATGTTAAAGATCCGCCGCAGAAGATGAACGGGGTTATCTGGATTTAGCAGGAGGCGTTGCCTTCCTTTTCGCCTCCAACGGAGGAGTGGGAACAGCTCCCTGCGGTCAGGAGGAAAACTTGAAGCTTTAAAGCCCATCAGGTTTCTGGGCCCACAACGAGCTCTTCTGATGATATCTTTTTTATTTTTGATTAGGTGAAGTATTTTTCTCTGTTAATCTCTAATTCCTCCAGCTTTCCCAAGGGTCATCCAGAGGAGAGAAGCTGGAGGGGGGAGGAGGGAAAGGTTGGGCAATGCCATTTGGGAAAATGGCACAGGATAAGATTTGTGGATGTTTTTCCAGATCCCCAACTCTGTAAATAACCATAAGGGCACTGACTTGCTGGTGACAGTCCAAAGGTATCCTCAACATGTGATTTTGAAGAAGAAAAGCACCCACAGCCATCACCCAGCGACCAGCTACCCATCACCACAGCACTGGCAAACCTCCACTTGGGGAGCATAACGAGCATTTTTGGCTGCAGCAGCAGCAACGCCATAAAACACCATGAACTGCTGGTTGCAGGCTTCTCCCACTGCTGCTCGGAGCATCTGTGGAAGGGAAAACTTCCCAGCGTAACATCCACAACCTCTT
The DNA here is from genome assembly GCA_013400735.1 of Pomatostomus ruficeps. Classification (NCBI taxonomy): domain Eukaryota; kingdom Metazoa; phylum Chordata; class Aves; order Passeriformes; family Timaliidae; genus Pomatostomus; species Pomatostomus ruficeps. Next base: position 47,436 of record VYZT01011795.1, read on the forward strand.
AAGTAAATAGTCTTTAATGTTGCACTAAAGGGTTGTAGTCTTAATATGTAAAATCTGTTTAGCTTTTTTAATTCTTGGATCGTGCTGTGGAAAGTCCTGCAGAAGTTGCCTGTTGGCTTTTTTCCCCTAGCCTTTGGTCTCGGAGGAGCTGTGGCCAGGAACGCCCTCCCACAGAGCCGCCGTAACCCCGGGCCAGCGGGAGCTGGTGGGACATGCCCTGAAGATGGCAGCAGGGCCATGGGCACCACGCAGGGCTGTGACAACGCGGGGACAGCCGACGGGTACCGCAGCGCTCCGCTAAATGCTGTTTGAAGCAAATATTTTTTGCTTTCAAGAAGAAGGGGAAAAAAACAAACCAAAGAGGGTGGGGAGCTGTTTTGTAACAAATGCCGGAGCGCTCCTCGCAGCTGCAACTTTCTGCTACATCAGGATGGAGCAAATCACACCCGCTCGCTGCAATCTGCCGGGATGCTAAAAGGCTCATCAGCCCCTCGCAGCTGGGTCCTGCCCGCTGAGCGACAGCTGAGCCTTTTTAAAGAGGATGAAGGGCGGGATGGGTTTCCCCGATCTACCAGCTTCAGGCCGAGGGAGTTATTTTAGGGTTTCATCCTTTCCTTGTGCTTGTAGCCCTTGGAAGGGGGGCTCGTCACTGGTCTGTGGCTGTTCCACCGACAGCACGAAGGCAAGTGTGAGATGGAGCCAGTACCCATTTGGCTCCTGATGGGGCTGTGTGTGCTCTGGTGCCCTGACTGGGCTTGCTGGGTGCTGTGGGAATATGTACATAAAAGAGAAAGCAATCTTTCCCCAGAGTTCTCCCAATTGCAAATTAGAGAGGCTGAAGTGCTGCCAGTAAATGGCAGACTATGGCTGGGAGAGGCACAAACACATATGGGGAGAGCACCAGGAGCAAGAGGAGGAGGAGGATGTCGGGGTGCTGCACCCTTGTTTTTGTTTAGACTAGGAGTGCTGCAGCTGAGCTTGTCTCCTGCCCGGACTGGGGAAGCTTGGGAGCGGCCAGCCCTGCCAGGGATAGGGATGTGTGACAGGGAGCAGCAGCCCTGGAGACTGGGGTGAGGGAGGGGACTGTGGCTGGGCAGGAGGAGAGTGGTAGCGCCTAAGGGGGAAGTACCCAACCTCAGCCATGGGGTTGCAGGGGAATAGGAGGGGTTTAACCCATCACAGTGGAAGAGGGGTTGTGGGAAGGTGGCAATGAAGGCAAGGAACATGGTGAGTCTGAGCAGTAGGGTTGAAATCATCCTCCAGTGCTCTGACCTTCATCTCCATCTTGCAGCTGAGGGACCTTCCCCATGGCCAGAAACACTCAGATGCTGTGCAGACAGAGCAGCTCTGCCTCCTGCAGAGCTGAGCCAGGCAGAGAGCTGCAGGCTGGCCCCAGAGATGGGGTCCACTTCTGTGTAGAAGCACTGGTCAGGAGACAAGGAGCGTTTGTGCCCATAAATCTCAAGGCAAAGATCCTGGGTGGTGTGAATGGTCCTACAGCTGGCTGGTGGAGTGGGGGTGGGATGCAGGGATGTAGGGGAAGGGGATGGGTCCTGGGACCTAAACATCCACGTCTCAGAGGACAGTAGCTGTACAAAGAGAGCTCTGTGTGCCGACAGGCAGGACAGAGCCCGCAGACAGACTGGGGGAGGAGGAGGCTGAGATCACGTAAACACTGTGAAGGTAAGAGATGTTGGACTAAGGCACGAAGCACGCGCCGGCAGGCGGCCAGTGACAGCTCCGGATGTCAATGCACAGGCACAAGGGGCTTCAAAGGAGAAGGCGGTGAAGCAGCATGTTTGGCAGAGGTGGGAGGTGGGCTTGTGGCAGTGTTGCTACAGTGGAAGAACATGGAGATGGGATGTGGGAATACATGGCTACAAGTGAACACAAAACCCCAGCACCACCTCACCCAGCATCAGTACGTTTGAGCAGCTGTGCCTGTGCTTCAGCTCCAGCCCAGGATATCTTTCCTAACCCTACTACAGAGGAGAAGCTTGTGAGTTGCCACTGTGCCTCCTGAACTGGGGCACACTGGCCTGGTCCTTTACAGCGACTGCCACAGTGGGAGTACCTGAGTGCACAGGGGTCTGCAGAGCCCTCTGTGGGGACGGGGCCCCGCCAGCCAGCAGTGCACCCATCTGTCCTGCCAGCATCACCCATGTCCCTCCAGCTGCTGGCAAAGTCCAGGCAGCACCATGCTCTCGCTCAGACAAGATCTTTCTGGGCAGGTACAGCTAAGATGACATCCTTGGTGCCTGCCCTCGGTGTCAGCATCCCTGGGGCCCCTGTGAGTCAGCACTCAGTCCCCTCTGCCTGGAGCGCTGCCAACCCCTGAGCAATGATTTCCAGTGCATGCGGCCAGGTTGTGTGTCAGGAGGATTAATGACAGAGGCTTCTCAGGGCTTTGAGATCTGGGTCTAATTTAAAACCAAAACAAAACTTAGAATTTTAGGAGCAGGGGAGTTGCTGTCCTGGGGCAAGCCTGGGATGCAGCTCGTCGCATATCCGATCTTGCAGTAACGTGCCAGGACCTTCAGAGAAGGTACAAGCAAACACCTGGTACACAGGAAAAACCCAACCTCCCAGGGGTGCTTTCTTCTTTGTCTTTTGCTATTAGTCATTAGCTTATGCTCCGAAGCACATGGCCTTATCTTCCCTCCAGGCATCTTCCTTTTATCTGCCTTGACTCATGGAGCTACAGAATCTTCTATTAGCTGCGTAAATGTCAGATCTTCTCTAAAATCTTACAAAACTCTCTGCCTCGTTGTATCTTACGGCGATGAGTTCCACACATAAATCATGTGCTGGTGTAAAAATGAGTTTCTTATCAGTTTTTAGCTTTCGGTCTTTGGATTTCGCTGTCTGTCCCAGCAGAGCTTTCACTGTTGCATGAGGGATGGACGCTTGATGCGGAGTGAGCTGGATGCCAAGATGAACTCTGGTCTTCCCTGACTTTTTCTGGTAAAGGGTTTAAAGCTGGTGACTGGAAGAGTTTGACAGCAAACCTCCTCTGCAAAAAGTCTTCAGCAACTTTCTTGCTGGAAAGAGGGGCTGGCAGTGGAGCAGCTCTGCATGCCAGAGGGATGGGAAGTTCAGGCTGAAGATGTCTCCCAAGGCAAAGGCTTGGGGTTGTGCCAGGTTGTGGGAGGTGGAGGTTTGGGAAAGGGCTGCGGGGCTTAGCCAAGGACCAAAGGAAATGTGAAACAGGGGAACGTTTGTCTTGATTTAATTTGACACTTAAACTGAAAGAGTGTGATTTGTAGCTGTGCACATTTAAAAAGCTCCTCGAGATAGGGAAGTGGAGGCAATAGCAGGTTTGGATGCCAGATCAGATAAAACCCTGTGGGTAATGCCTCTACCTCACTCATTTTTATTCAGATTTATCTCCACGCTCCTAAAAAAATCCAATGGCTTGAAATCCTCCACTGCTGACTCTATTTCCAATATCTCCTTTACAGTGAGGCAGCTGAGCCTGATGTGACATGCACTGTTGTATAGCCTTAGCCTGGGACAGCCCTCCCCGGCCCTGCCTTCCCGTGCCCAAAGGCAGTTTGGTGTCCTGGTCTCTACTGAACACCAAGCTGTGTGTTGTGATGTTTTTGAGCAGCTTGGACTGGGAGACTTAACAGGACAGAGCTGAGTGCAAAATCCTGGTTACTGTGTGTTAGATGGTCCGTATGGATCCTGATATAGGGGCTGGTCCTTGCAGAAGGTGGAGGGAACGGTGTTGGAAGGACCATTGAAGGTTTTGCTCACCAGGCCCCATTGCTCATGCAGCAGAGACCAGAGCAGCTGCCTCAGGGCTCTCTGATCTGCACAGGAGCATTGCTGGGAAGAAGGGAAACAAGCACAGCCTGGGCATGTGGAGGCATCACCAAGGAATGTGCCCACACCCTCCACAGGGCACATCATGGGGTGCTGGCATGAGAGCCCCACAGGCAATCGTTCCAGCAGCCAGCTCCTGCAATGGGCCCTCTGCAGATACCGGAGGAGCTGGTGGAGCACACAGAGGCTCATGTAAGTGCTGGCCAGGATGAATGTGTCTGGCACTGACCCTAATCCTTTCCTGCCAATACACTGATTGGAATTGAATTTCCAATATGAACAGTCGTGGGACTCTATCTGCAAGCTGGCGAGGAGAGCTATAGATTTTTATCATGTGTTTCACAGCTATTTCTTTAATTTAAAAAAAATAATAGGAGTGACTGCTGAAAATAGTTCCGCAGCCAAACAGTCGTGGTGGTGTTGGGCAGGGCAAGATGTGGCTGGATGTGACCTGGGGTGGCAAGGGGGGAGCAGTAACTGCCAGAGCTACAGCCCAGCCCCAAGGCAGGACCAGCTCAGCCCCTGCTGGGTTTGTGGGAGGTTCCTCAGCCCCTCAGGGATGGAGGTGGCACTCATTCCTGATGGGTATTACAGCCAAAAGGAGCTTGTCCTCCCTGAAGTTTGTTTGTCACTTGCCATGGATGACCCCCTCCTTTCACCGGAGGGGTCTGAGTGTCATCCTCCCTCCTCCTTCCCCAGGGGATGGCTGTCCCCAGCCAGGCAACCACTCCAAGGCTTTGCAGACCTCTGGCAGACCTCGCTGACCTTGGCCAGTTTTCACTGTTCATTTCCCACTCCACTACAGGGTGGCAACCAAAATAGGGCATATTCACAGGGGTGGCTCTGGCAGGGCTGGGGAGGGTGCTGGAGGCGAGATGTTCTCTTTGTATCTCCCAACAATACTCCTTTTTTAATCTTTTAATCTTTTTTTGTCGCAGTACAAGGCTCCTGCGTTGTGTTCAGCCTGCAATCCATTACATCCCCCAGCTCTTTTCTGCAGAGCAGCTGCCTTGCCAGCTTCTCCCTGTATTTATTTAGGCTTCCTCCCCTCTGCCCTGTATTTATTCAGTTGAACCTTGCACTTGTCTTGGTGAACACCCTCCTGTTTTTCCTGGCACTGTCTCTGATTTAGGAAGATTGTTTTGAGTTCTAATCCTGCCTAGATGAGTTGCCTGACCATTCCTGGCTCTGGCAGGAGACACGAGTTCTCCAGCAGGTGACAAGAGGTGATTTTTGTCCATGCACAGGTTAAGGAAAATCAGTTCTTCTTCGTTTGACCCTTTCCACCCTCATATCTTTAACGAGACTCGTCTATGTGTGGCAAATACCCAGGGAATATTCTTGCTTGAGGACTAAAAAAAAAAAAAAATATATAGGTAGCATGCCCAGGGGAAGGCAAACATCCTAGAGATCCTTGGAAAGGGGCACAGCATGTCACTGCCCTGGAAGAGCCTCCCCTCTGCTCCTGTTGTTATTGCTGCTCCCTTTTTTGTCCTGAGCAGTTTGCAAATATTTTCAGTCCTGCAGGTTGTTTCCATTAAGAGGGAAAAATCAATGAGGCAGCCAAGTGTCTGTGGCTGAGCCTGCTCTCTGCTAAAAATGGACCAAATGCCTCTTTCCTGAGTGCAGCAGGGTGGGTTTGCCTTTTCCCAGCTCTGACCCCATCGCTTCCCGAAAGCCGCTCCGTATTCCGGGCCTCCCTGCCTTGGAGCTGCTCTGGCTTCTCCTCCCTCAGCCTGAGCCCGGCCCCGGCGCTCATCCTCGGCTGGGGCTCGGCAAGTCCTGCTAACGGGAAAAGCATTCCTGTCATTTCATCAAGTCGCTTAATAATTTGCCAGAAATGCCTATTGATTTCTTGCACGCTTCTGTGCAGACAGAGGTAAATAAGAGCCATTTGTCATTGCATTATGTATCGGTAATTAAAAATTACTAGGTAACTTGAACCAAAAATTGAATAATTTGAAGTAAAATTAAATAATTCTAGGTAATCAGTACTAAATGAGACCATTATTTTACTTATCAGTGACTAAAAATTACCAGGCATTTTTCCTCATTTGGATGCTCTCCTTCGCCCTCCGTGTCAGTAGAGCCTTTCTAATTTGTTTTAATTGTTAATTTTAATGAGCAGTGTTTTTCTGATAACATTTTAGCGTGTTTTGTTGTTTTTAGAGAGGGTTTTTATTGCATTGCACAAAGCCTGAAGCACCTCAATGTGGGAGCAATTTGGAAGCTAAATTATTATTATTTACTTAAATCAAACCCTCCAGCCTCTTTAACCATTTGGCTGATTCTGTAATTGCTGTACCAGTGTGATGGAAATGCTCATGGGGCTGGCAAGGAAGTGTCTGGATACTCTTCTCAGCTCCGGGACCATGGCATATCCCCAGCCACCGGTTCTCCTTCCTGGGAAGATTTTTTGGACCCAGAGCCGTGCTGTTACTCCAGGTTTGCCCAGCACCTTCCATCAGTGTCCCCCAGCAGTGGTTTGGAGGCACCTGGAGCAGGACACGAGTAGAAACCTTCTGCTTCAGGGTCTCATCCCATCCATGGAAGAAGCAAAATTTGGAGGTAGGCAGCGAGACACCAATTTCAGCTCAGTTTTTATCGGGTTGTGGCAGCAGGGCAGGATGTATCTGGTGCTGAATTGCTTTTGGAAAGGGTGGTGCTTCTTGGATGTCAAGTCACTGTTGTCTTTAGGTCAAGAGCATCTTTGATGCTATTTGAAGCTCTCTCCTGTCCCATTCCTGCCTTGGCTAGTGGGGCTGTGTGGGTGCACCATCCGCCTGGGGCCCCTGAGATACTTCATGGCTCCAAGAGGCAGTCAGGGCCTTTGTCTGCTCAAAAAGCCTCACATGGCTCAAAGTGAGCTGTTATTTCCAGGGTTCTCTGACCCTCATCCACACACATTCTCCTCCAACTGCTTTCTAAGGGATGCCCAGTCCCTGTGTTTGTAAACTGGCAGGGAAGAGCAGGGTGGGACTGGGACAGCACTGCTGCACTCCTCCTGCCCTGTGAATCTTGAGGAGACACTGAGGCTGATTAACCTGATCCCCTCTTGAGCCTCCCTTCCCTGCAGGCAAGGCCTGGACCTCCACGGTCCCTCCATTCTACCTGGCAGGGGTTTGTCACCTCCCTGCTCCATGGCACAATGTGTTTGTGCGTTCAGACGGAAGGATGCTGGCTCGCTTTGCTGCTGCTGGGTCGCGTTTCAGTCCCCTGTCTGTGGCAATTTGCGACGCGCCATCGCCCCGGGGCACGGCAGGAGCTCCGGCTCTTCGAGCACACAGATGCCTTTCGCACACGGGTCAAAGCCCAGGGAAACCCTGCGGGTATCTCACTCAGCCTGTGCCTGTCCTGGAGGTGTTGGTGGGGTCATGATCCTTCCTTGGGGTGGGCCTGGGAGTCAGGGCAGGGAATGGCCCGGAAACACTGAGGATGGACTGAGGATGGGAGCCTGGGAATGGCTGCTGCAGTGAGGAGCAGGGGAGCCAGAGGAGGGGAAGGGTCGACTTATTCCTGCAAACTCTGGCCCTCTCCCATGTGCATGAGATGCCCTCTCAGTTTCCCAAATCCAAACAATCCACTGCAATCTCCACAATGGGCTGGGACTGGTGGGGAGATACCTGGACAAATCTGCTGCTGGGCAGTTGCAGGGCACGCGGGGACCCCCAGAGTCTCATGCTCACTTGCCCAACCTGATGGCCTCAGTCCCTGACTCAGTGGCCAGGCTCTGCCCTCTGATGAGACACAGAAGTGCCAAATTCAGACCAAGCAGCCCCAGATCTGTGGGTACATGATGGAGGGGTGTGCCAGGGGGCTGGACATGGCTTTTTGTCGAGGTCTGCCTGGAGAGGCTGCTCCCTGTCTTGTACCTCTCACACCCAGGAACAGTTTTGTGGTACTTGGCATTCATCCCCCCACGCTTAATTTCATCCCATTTAGACCCAGTAAAAACTATTCCCTGCAAGCAATTTATTCAACAAATGTAGCTGGCACTTTCTGTTGCTGAGTTGTCCAGGAAGAGACCACAATTTTTAATGATTTTTTTCCATTCAGTGAATGCTCTTTATGGCAGTATTTGAGCTCAGGGGCTGTTCATGAATGGCAGGATAGTAAAAAAAAATATCCGGTGGCCTATCTGAGCTGCAGTTTGCTATTCATGCGGCGAGGCTGGGCACCTTATCGCACCAAGTATTGTTTCTCTCCCCTGAATAGGAGCTCTCGTCTCCCTCAACTACCTCCACTCCTACCCAGAACAAAATTAATTTCATCCTGCAACAAATCTGGCTGCCTGATTAAATGAATCTGTTGCCGGCCCTGAAAGATATCTCAGTGAGCAAAATTTCATTTCTCGTTGAACAGCCACTGAGGAAGCCACAGATACAAGTGGGTGGCTCCCAGAGGAGCTCAGGGCTGTATTTACAGTGCTAACCTGCTTCTGATGCCTCTCACTCCTGTTTGTAATGCCCTGGAAGGCAGCTCCTGGTGGTGCGGAAATACCCTGGGCACCAGTGGCTCCTCATCAGGCTCCCCCAGCCCCAGTACCTGCTCCTGGCTGATGCGTAGTCAAGCTTGGCAAATTGAGCTCTTTTAATTTTTCCTTAGAAAGCAATCCCTTGAGCCCCTTTTCTGTTGTAGGGGAATATCACCCCCCACATTAATTTCTCTGCAATTTCTTGGTGTAATCTGAAGCCCTGAGTGTGTTGCTGAGCCTGGGGTCGGAGGTGTGATGCTGCTGGCATTGCATCCTCATCCTTACCCAGCTCTAAGCCCCTGTTACCCACAGACACTGACTACTCCTGTCACCATCCTACTCACTCTCTCTGCCGTGTTTCCAGGCACTGGAGCTGTTTTTATTCTGTCTAATCAAGACAAACATAGGGGAGTACTCACGGCTGCCTGCCCAGGGAGGGGTTTGCCAAAATTGTCCTATTCTGGAGCATTTTTATAGTAACTGTGTGATGAGGAAAAGATGGTGAGGGCTCACCGTTCTAATTAGGATCATTTCTGTCTTGCAAGAGGGATTGGCGGGTAGTATTTATGGATACGAGTAGGTTCAGAAAAATTCCTAGCACCATCTGTTTGAGAGAGAACAGGAAGAATTTCAATATGCTTTAGACCTTGAAGTGTAATGTTTGTATAACAGGCTCATAAAATCAATTTCTAATAGTTACAGGTACCCCCTCAGGAATTTAAATAGTCTGTTAACAAAGTTATTCCATCTGCCAAGCAAATATATTAAATATGCATGTTCCATACTACATATATGGTTGCATGTGCCTTTCTCCTGCACGACGTGCCCTTGGGTCCTGCATGCTGGTTTTGCTCCTGGGTTACGCTTGGTCCTTCCTGATAGCAGCTCTCTGTTTAGTCCCAATTCAGTGTGAGCTCACTCACCTGCCTTTGGGCTGATATTTCACTGTTATGGTCACCTTGTTCCTTGGGAGCTGAGTGTGGAGGTTACTCTGTCCTGTTCCCTTCCCATCTCCTGCTCAGCTGCCCATAGGTTGTCTGGGTGGAGAGAAAGGGCCACAGGGGTTAGAAGGGTTGTAGGGGACAGGGGAGTCTTAATTTGCAAATTGGGAACATGCATGAGGCAGGATAATCCCTTCATACCCGTTTTGCAGACTTTTTAAACTGGTGCAGCCTGGGTAATGGGCCAGCTGGGTTTTGCTCTGCTCCTTGCTCCTCCATGGCACCTCGCTTTTCCATTACCCTTTGGATCCATCAGTGCCCTGCTTGGTGCCAGAACTCCAACTGCCTTGTATGTTTGAGAACAGGCTGACAACTTGGGGCATATGCAGGCGAACTGCAAATATGTCATCCTGTTAACTAAACAGTTTGCATTTAACGCTGCCCATGGAGCTGAACGACACCTCGCCAATTCTGCAAAGGTTGTGTTCTCAGTGTGATCGGGAGTGATTTATGGCGAGAGTTAGGCTGTGTGTCCAGAATATCGATGGAGGCGTTTGCTGCCTATTGTGCTTAATAGCTGTTGGGGTCCCTCTTTTTACCATTGTGTCATTTGCTGCCTGCCAGCCTGCACAGGTCTGGGAGCGCGTCTGCGTCTGGGCAGAGTTATTGATTGCGGCGTGTTTGGAGTCGCCGCTGGCTGGGTGCCGGCAGTGGGTGCCTCTTCTGAACAGCTGCAGCAGGCACAGCACTCACCGGCCACTGTCCCCAGGTCCCCTTGTCCACCTGCTGCAGCATCACCTCGGGGAAGGTGATCTGCCCTCCCCTCCCCACCCTGTATCAACAGGAACCAAAGTGAAATGTAAGCAGCTCTTTGCTGGGGAGCTGGAAGGCAAAATCTGCATGGTTTTATCAGTTTTACCCTCTGCACCCGGAAGGCAGATGAGGCACAGAAATCCCATGGGATTCACAGCAGTCAGGCCAGGAGGTGTCCTGGAGGGAAGAGGCAAAACCCCTCATTTCTGAGGCGTGCTGGGAGACTGGGATTTCCTTCTGATGATGATCTCTTTGTGCTAGGCGGTTTATTCTTCTTTTTTAATTTAAAAATCCACATTCCCACTTCCACATAGCTCGTTATCTCAGGACGCGTGATGAGGTGTCCAGGGTTCTGTCCCGGCAGAGATGATGCAGAACACATTCGTGCAGGCTGTTGGATCTGACCCCCCTCTCCCTCAGGGAGCGGGTGGTTTTCATTTCAGCCTCTTCCATTAGAAGCTCTAAGGGGAGCTCCATCTATTAACTGAAAACTGCAGGCCTGTAAATTTTGGCAAGAAAAAGTCCTTGGAAGCAAATCGTCTGTATTTTCTCAGGGCTGTTTGTCCTCCCTCTTTGCATGTACAGCCTTTGCTGGTCGGGAGGCAGGTACTGCCACTGACTCCTTCTCCACATGTGCAGATTGATGGTGTCTGCTCCAGAGCCCGCTCCCTCTTCCCTTTCTTTCCTTCTCAGTTTTGTTCCTTCCCTTTTGAGCTGTTTCTGCTTTGCTTGGGAGATTCCTTTAGCTGCCAAGTCCTGATGTGTATCTGTTCATTTCCTAGGGCAAACACATTGATCTGTGATTTCTGTTATGATACTGCAGATTTCTGTTCCCTTTATTCTTTTTTTTTTTTATACTTTATTCTGCCATCCAGGAGGTGGTTTCTGTGCTATGGAGGAGCTCAGTGTTTCTAGAAAAATGTGTGTTTTCCTGCCTCAGAGCTGTGCCTAATTGCATACAGAGCAAGCGTCCATCCCTCTTAGTTCCAGTGTAATTCTTTGCGGTGTGTTCCTTTGTGATTGTATTATTCCAGCAATAACAGCCACTCTCCTTCCAGATATTTATTCTTTTCATGAACATCACCATACTGGCAAAGGGTTGGGCTTTTTTTTTTCCTATCTTAATGCTCTACTTCATAGCTCAAATCAGGGATTTATGCTTCAGGGATCTCGGAGAAGACTTTCCTCTTTTCTGCTACCTCTTTCCAGAAGCGCCATCTTTCTGCGCCAGGATTTCGAGTTCTTGGACATGTGGTACTGCTTCCGGGGATGCTGCTCACTGCCTTTAGATTTGTATTTACTGCCGTGCTTTGCTCTTTAATTTTGTTGTTCTCTTTCTGGCACAGAGACGAAGTGATGCAAATGAAGGCTGGAGCATTTGGTTTGCACACAAACCAACCCTGGCCATTCCGAGTGGAGGCTGGCCGGGAGTGGGAGGGCAATGGGCAGCATCTTTCCATGCAGCCGCTGCAGCTCTGGGCATCCTGTGAGGGTGATGGAGGAGCATCCACCTGGGCAGAAAAGGGTGTCCCCAACACCTGGCACAGCAAGGTTAAGAGGATAAAGTTCAGATGAGGCAGGGATGTCTCCCAAATATACCACTTACCTCTATCACACCTCTCCCTGTGCTGAGGATAACACATTAGTTTTTCATCCTGGAAGACCTTATTTCTTATTATGAGTTAGTTTTACAGCACCCTGATGTGTGCTCAGCACTTTACGGTGCAGGGAAAAAGATGAGGTCCATGTGACAGATTTACCCTGTGTTAAATCCTGACTGAGTTACAAAGGAAAGAAGCAGCACGTCTGTGCCCTGGCCTTCATCCTGTCCTGCTGCCACAGGGGCTTTGAGACACTTCTACATTTTTTAGTGACATGAGGGGGTTTTTTCTGCCCCATGGCAGCCTTGCTGCCCACTGTGCTCTGCTCCTCACCCAAGCCATCACTTTTGGCAGGTGGGAGTCCTGTGAAAGCTGCAGCAAGGAGGGCATATGGCACACAGCTCCCAAACAGGGACCAGGGAATGGTGCTGTGCCAGGACCATTTGACAGCCTGGCACAGTCCCCCTGAGCCACCTGTGAGTGGGGGAAAACGTTGGCATCCTGCAAGGGCTCATTCACTCAGGCTGGCACCTCAGCTGCAGGCTGTGCTGGAGCCAGTGGGGCCTAGGGGCTGTGTCACCGTGGGTTTGTGGCTAGGAGCCGGGCTGGAGGAGGGCAGGCTGCCCCAGAGCCATGCCCCGTCTTGGGCAAACTCCCTCTGCCCTTCCAGAGGGTGCCTGGGTGTAGCATCACCTCAACCCTGTCACCTGGGCAGGAGAGGTGCAGACTGTCTCCCACAGCTCCAGGAGCTTTGGGGATGCTTGTGCTCCACCAGGGTCAAAATGGGAGGCGATGGACCCTCTGCTCCATCCCCACGCCTGGGTGCTGTCGTCGCCCTCCACAGCTGCATGGGAACGGCTCCTGGGGCCGGAGCATGCCGAATTTCACTTTTCAAATGGGGTTTCTGGCACCCAGCCAAGCAGCATTTCATGTTGTCAAATATTTTGGCAAACTACATCTCAGCTTTAGTCTGAAGCGTCTTTCGCTGGGGAAACGGTGTCGAGCCGAGCCGCCAGCACGATCCCGGTGCGGAGAGAAGCACAGCACTTCCAGACAAATCCTGCATGGAGCTGCTGGTGCTGGGGTGCCCTGGCATCCTGGCTGAGGGGCACTGGGACCACAGCTGGGCAGGGTGACTGGTGAGCAGCCAAAGGGCCAAAAAAAGGTGTTTCAAGGTGATTGTAAATGGTTTGTGAAATCAGGCTGAGCGGAGCAAATCGTATTGACAAGAATAAGAAAACCCTGAAAAGTGATTTTTCAAGTCTCTATTTTGGCTTTTTGTTCTGAAATTGCCCTGCATTAAGAAGAGAGTAAAAAAAAAAAAAAAAAAAAAAAAAAAAAAAAAAAAAGAAAGAAAAAAATAACCACTCTAAGTAAACTAGAAATAAGGGGACTGTATTTTTTTTACCAGCTCATTGGAAAAATGAAACATATTTGTTCTGGGTCAGACCAAAATGAGCAAAGCAATCAGTTATCCACAGAGCCACACTGCAGGCTGGCTTTCCTTCTGCTCTCTCTCCTGGGCATCCTTGAAAGAATATCCAATACCTTTTTATGATGTTTGAAAGAAAATATCTCTGAGGAGAGGAAAAAAAAGCAAGGTGTGATCCCAAAAAGTCTGCTTTCACAGCTTGGACAGACCCATCTTTCCCTCCCGCAGCCGCTGTTCCTTCCTCCTGCCTGTCACGTTGTGTGGTTAGAGCACACGTACTCACGGCCCCGGCACCATGATGGGTTTTGAAAGCCTGAGAAATCCTCCCAAAAGCCTGGTTTCCGGCCAAAAAAACCCGAGGTTATGCAAACATACACGGAGCTTGCAAACAGGCTGTGTGTGTTGGATGGAGAGCAGCTTTGCGAAGCAGGTGTGAGCTGATGCGGGAAGAGCTGCGCTGCCTGATGTCTGCACTGAAATCCAGCGTCAGCCTGCAGACTGAAACCAGGGCTCTGGAATTAAAGAAAAAACAACAAAGGAATAAAAATCCATCCTTGCAGCAGCATCCCAAGCACAATCCCACTGGGTCCCAGGCCAGTAGGCAGTGCCATCCGTACAGGTTAGAGCTGCAGGACCCCTTTTTGCAATACCACCAGCTCACCTGGGGGTTGTGGGGTGACCCCTCCCCAACCCAGCTCATCCACCTGCATACCCCACCATGCTGCCACTACCCTGGTTGTGCACCTAGAGCCTTGCAGGACTTGCTTGTGCTGTTGTAGAGGTTTAGAGGTGAATAAAAACCCAGTTTCTGTCAGCTGCCAAGAAGAAGCTTGTTTGGGTTTAAAATGTGTTCAGAAGAGTCATTCTCTTATGAAAAACTGTGGCTGTCAAAGCACCACGGTGGAGTTGCATTTATTACATATTAATGACTCCACATCAGCTGCACTTGCCTTACAGTACTCAAATATTGGAAATATCAGTGTACAAGCATTCCCCAATGTGACTTGTCAGACAGGAAAATCTTGGGGTCTGGAAGCCCGGCAGAGCCACTGCATTACCCATAGGAAATGCTCCCTGTGCCAGTGAATGCCATCATGGCAGGGTGAGACTCGGCCATCCTGGAGCTGTGTGCTCATAACCATATGAAAACTGGGGAACCAGTGGTGTGGAGGATGGAGTCTGTCCTGCTCCATCCCAAAGCTGTCAGCTGCACCAACCTCCCCTTTGGATGCTTTTAACCAACATGGGATGAAGAGGCTCGTGCCGGTGTGATAACGTGGAGGGAGGCACGTGGTGTGAAAAGCTTTCGGAGAAACGGGATGGAGGTGTTTGCACTGTGGGATTTTTGACACCTGGTGTTGGAGGCTGAGCAGAGCAGAGAGATGTTCTCTGGCATGGAGAGGGTCTTTCAGAGTATATGAGCCTTTTTCTGGTTGCTCCCTGGAGGGGCTTGTTTGGGGATTGAACATTATCCCTTGGGTTGCTCAGTGGAGAGGGTTTGGGGTTGTCCTGTGCAGGGCCAGAGGCTGTACTCAATGATCCTTGTGGGTCCTTTCTGACACAGAATATTCTGTTCTATTCTATTGTAGGGTCCAAGCCCCTCAGGGTGACCTGGCCAGAGTGACATCCCGCCCCTTCACCTCCCTCCTTCAGGGCAGGGAGGGATGCTGCTTGGTTTGGGTGAGTGTCAGGCAGGGCTGATCCCCCTGGGGCAGAAACAGCAGAAATGGGACCGGGCAAGCCATGACTGGGACCCTGTTGCTTGTACCTTTCTCCAGTCTGATAAAAGAGACTGAAGCATTTCTTCTCACTCATTCCTTGGCCAGAAGCAGGCATGAGGAACTATCCCTCGAGATGGCTTTCTGCAGCCTCCACTGTCCCCACATCCAGGCACCAGATCCTGAAAGAGCACAGTCCCTGTCTCCCCCAGACTCTTTGCTCCCAAAAGGGGAACAGACATCCCTGAGTAGTTAATCAATAACGTGTATTTTCCTCAGTCATCTCTCCACAAGGTCTTGGTGGGTATGGACATGCTTCCCAGCCTCTCTACTCCTCCTGTGCTCACTGGGGAAACTGAGGCACAGTGTGGCGGGAATGTGAGCACAAGCATCTCCTCCAGCACAGGCAGGGCTGCAGCCGAGCAGGGACCAAAATCCAGGGCGTTCAGTGCTTCACCTTGTGCCTCTGTTATAAATCCACTTTCTTGCACCACTCACTGTGCTCAGCATGGTATTAGCTTAAAGGAGACATTGACACTCAGTTGGGGTTTTTGGTTTTTTGTTTTTTTAAAAGCACGTCATGTGGCAGTTATTAAAAGAGCTGCCTACATTTTACAAATATTTCCAGGAAGAAATTTGCCAGTGTCTGGGGCTGGAAAAGAGGGAGTGTGAGGATGACCAGCACAAGGCTGGCTGCCAGACCGTGCTTTTTTATCCATCCATCAGTCTGTCCTCAAAACCTCCCTTCCCCCAGTGAATTGGTAACAGCAATGAGCCAGGGTGCCAAAGCCTCTGTGTACCCTGCTTTCCCCCTCCAGCCTGGCATGGGGGGCCAGTGGCCACCTGCCTCAGTGCACATTCGATTTGGGGCATTTGCAGCATACCCCATCCTCAGGAAAAGTGGTGCCTAATTGAGGACTGCAAAGCTGCCAGGCTCCTGCCTGTGAGCTGCCTGTTCCTTGGGGACACAAGGAGCTGAGCCTTCCTGGGGGATGTCTGTGATCAGCACTGCGCTGGTGGCTGCTGAATCTGGGGAACGGCTGGGGCTGGAGGGCTCCTTCCAGGGCACTGCCAGTGAGAAGCGGGAGGAGAAGCTGTGCCTAGGAAAAGGGCTTGTTAAAAAGCTGGGGGGAATTGCAGACAAATAGGGGGAGTTGTCTGCAGGAGCTCTTCAGGTAACACTGAAGAGTAATGGCAGCTTTTGGTGCCACTGAGCGCCTGGATCCCCCCGGCCATAACTTACACGGTCATGACTCAGTGCAAAGTGCCTCCTGCACCTGCCTGCCTCTATAACGGATAAACAATAATAGTTTGTGGTTAAAATATTGCCCTCAGATGATAATCTGTGGCACATGGTTTATATAGAGCAGCTGCACTGGGAACAGGGGTAAACCTCTCCGTCCTTGGTGAGAAGTTTTTGCACCTGTGGTGCTGGATCCAGGCGCAGGGAGAGGGATGCTGTCTGATGTAGGGGTTTGCAGTCACCCCAAAGCAGGCAAGGTGCAGGGAAGGGTCTTTTATCATTCACAATAAGAATGGTTACTGGGCTTACAGATAGAAATGGTATCAGTGAAACCTCAGCCGAAGTCCCACCCAGAAAAACAGCAACACCAAATCCATGCAACACCATTTTCCCAGGACTGTTACCTCCCTCCAGGATGGGTGGCTGCTTGGGGCTGGGTGACCAGGATAACACTGGAGCAGGACCTCAGCCTGGCTCTTGAGGCTCAGAAGAGGTTTAGGGACAGACAAAAGTCTCCTGCAAGTGGGTGGCAGTGACGCAGGGCAGAGCAATGGTATTGCTGGAATGTCGAGCACCTTGTTTATTATACCTCAAACGTGTCGCAACAGTGCTGGGTTGTGTAATGGTTTCCAGGAGATTTTCCTGCTTTCAGTTTTTGGAGCTCTCATTCCCAGGGCTTAGTTTCTGCCAGCAGTGGGTTGTGGTAGAGAGAATGAGTTAAAATCAAACTCTGCTTAGGTGGGGTTTCGTGTTGAGATACCAAGTGTGTGATGGAGAGAGGGAGGAGATCTTTCTGAATTGTTTTTTCTTCCTTCTCAAGAGCTTACAGACATTGGGTGAAGGCTGGGTGCAGCTTCCCGTCTTGGTGGTCTGATGCTACTTCATTTCATGAAAACTGTAGGCCCTGACATCAGAAATTTCATCCACAGGGAATTAAATATTTCCACCTAGCACAAATAAGAGGTGGTATTTGACAAATGGCCTTGCCTTTCCACTGCAGGAGGCTGAAGATCCCATGATCCAGCTTGAGCACTTCTATGGCACTTCTGTGGCACTTCTCTTGCCCCTGCCAAGTCCCAGCCCTCCTCAGATCAGGTCTGGCACATTCCTCCCCTTCCCTTGGCACGTGTGCAGTCTTCCTCTCCCTTCTCTCCCTGCCTGGGATTTGGAGATTTTCACCATGAAATGGGAGTCACCCCAGCCTCTGCAAGGTGCAAGAGCAGAGAGAGCTCTGCTCTCCCAGCATTCACAGTTTAGGGCTTGGATAAATCCTCTGAGTTGTCAGTCAGGAAAAGCGAGCACTTCCCTCGGCACGGGTGACCCAGGAGTATCAGAAGCTTAAAATATTGCACAACTTGGAAGAATTATCACTGGGAAAACTGTTGTAGCACCCCAGGGAAATTCAGAGCTCCACCACAAATGTAGAGGAATTTAAGCTTCTCCTTGAAGCGGCTGCAAGAATTTCTCAATTTGGCCATCTTTGTTTTCCAGAATCTCATTCGGCACATTGGCTGAAATCTTCCTGGGCTGGGTTATGCCCCCAGCTCCAGGGGCTTTTCTTATTTTTGAAAACTAAATGCTGGCATGGTTATAAGGAATTGAGGGAAGATCTTAAAATGGAAAATGTTGGGCAAGCCTGAATAGTTTTGGAGCAAGCAGCATGGTGAGGGGAACCTCGCTGGTGGGAGACTGGGTCCCTCGTGCTGCTGGCTGCTGTGCTCAGCTAGACTGAGCACGGCTGGGCTCTGAGCGTGGGAGGATGCTCCTGTCCCCACTCCAAAGGACTGCAGCAAATACCAGGGTACAGCAACGCCAAAACTGCTTCTCACTGCATTTCTCTGCAGGGAGGTGCTGGGCAGAGGCTAAGCAGGACATCTCCAGCTCACTGCCATGTCCAAGCTCCTTCCACATCCAGAATTCAGCCCTCAAAGGATGAGTTGCACCATATTGTTAAGCCCACATCGAGGTCCCCCTCTGCGCTTCCCTTGCAAAGAATGAAATAACCTGGAAGCTGTTGGTCTCTGGAAGCAATTTAGCATGGGACGTGGCTATTAATTTAAATAGATTACAGAAATTTGAACTAAGCTGCATATAAATCTTCTGACCAGTTCTTTGGGCTTTGGTCTCTGTTGTTTACACTTTTTTTTCTTTCTTTTTTTTTTTTTTTTCTGAATTGTGTTTTATTGATTCCTGAAGCTGTGATGTTTCAGTCGGAGCTCACTGCTTCGATGGCAGGCGGCTTCACTCTTCCACACATATTACCTTTCAGAGCTACTGTGAGCAGGACACAGATGTTGCTAGGTCTCAGGTAAAGCCATCAAAGGTGGACGTTCAATCAAGTTTGACATCATCTTCAACCTGAAGGCAAAGGGGTTGGTTTTGATTAGCAGCTCACGGGGCTGAGCCTAACCTGTATCAGCGCTGTTGCTGCTACTTTACCTGAATGGCAAAACCACAGATGGTAATTATAACTTTAAGTGCTTACAGATTTCCTAACAACAAAGATAATTTGTTTGCTCCATGCCTTGTTAGAAGGGGAATTTTGTCCTGGTGACTGGGTGGTTTGTGAATCAGTCGTTGCCCTTTCACCCCTCCGTCCCCAGCTCGGCTGTTCCCCCCAGCTGTGGCCATTAGATGTTGATCCAACCAGAAGGGTCCCGCCGAGTCTGGTCTCTGCAGTGGCCACAGAGACGCCAGCCCAGTGCAAGGAGCAGTCCTGGCCTGGTGGGGAGTGGGATGCTGTGCTGACAGCCATGGGATGGCCTGGGATGCTGGGCAGGGAAGGTCCTCCTTGCTAAAACCCCCCTTTTCCCATCCTATGCATGTAACTTCTAGGGCAATTGGGGTGAAAACTTGCTGTCAGGCTTCCCCTGACAGACCTGAGCAGAGTACAGCTCAGCTGCATCCCCCATGCTCACCCTACCGCCCTGCCGTGGGGAATGACAAGACAGCATGTGAACAGCCAGGCTTCCACCTCTATTCTGGGAACCACTGCCGAAAACCACGGCTTTCCTCTCTTCTGAAGGTGACCCAGCGTCTGAAATCTTGGGAGGACAATGGGGGAAGCTTATCCCTGTTGCTCCCTGACAGCCCGAGGTCTCTCTCCACCCTGCGGCCACTCTCCTGCGCTGGAGACGGGTTACCTGTAAATTAAACCAGCTGGTGCCAGTGGCGCGGTGGCAGCCCTGGCTCATGTCCACAGCCATTCCTTAGGGCAGAAAGCCTATGGGTTCGGCTTGGACCCCGGCTTGGCAGCAACTGAGGGCAGCGTCTCGCCTGGCAGGCAGGCAGGCAGATAACAGCTTTGATTTCTGGGTCTCACTTTAATTATAATGGAAGGACGCGGCTCGTTAAGTGCCCGCTTTGCTTTCCAGCGATCCCTCCCGGCTGCCAAGTGCGCTGGGCTAACAAAAGCATTCCTCTCCCCGCCGGGGCCGGCCGCGGCAGCCCGTATGGCGAGCAGACGGAGGGGATTAATGCAAGAACAAGACAAGAACAGTCTGCCCGGCTCCCGGTCCCTGCACACAACCCGAGACCTCTGAGCAGCCTCCCTGGGAGGAGAAACTACCCTTGAAATGGAGACCTCCTCCAAAAAACACCCTTACGCCTTTACACCGGCTTGTCTCTGCCTCTCTGCCTGATACCAGCAGAATACCTGCAGGGTCTTGCCCCAGAGTGTTTCTTCTCTCCCACAGCTCGGATCAGATGATTTTTTTTCATGCCAATCGTACCTGGAGTTGTTCAAGATGGTGATATTGATCTTGTTCATATTTGTTGCCTTAATGAGTCACAAATTCTGTCTGTGAGCAGAGGTGGTTTGGAGGTGCCGGCCGGCTGCTGCTAACCTGCCTTTCTGGAAGGGTAGGAATTTCAGCAGATTTGGAGAACTGGTGTTTTCTTAAATTCCTAGAGGAAATTACACTAATTGCAACAACCCCCATGTGCCTGCAGCAAGCAGAAGTGATAGGATCTCCCCAAATGTCTGCTCCTGAAGCCTGTAACCTTCCTAACAGCCCTTCTCTCGCCCTGCAGCACTGAAGGACCCGCGGCAGGTGATCTGCCAGACCCAAACACAGCTGCTTTGAGGATAAATTGTTCCTGTGCTGGTTCATCTTTTGTCTGCGAATGGTGCTGGGGCTGAGCAGAGGTGTCAGCTCACCACATGGGCAGGGGACTCGGGCTGTTGTCCACTGCCACTCTGATCTTTGCTGTGGCCAAAATGTCCTTATTTTGAAATTATTTTAATATTTAGGCTACAGAAATATCCGCAACATGGGCACAGTGCATGTTGTCACAGCGCAGTGCTAGTGTGGAATTAATATAAATGCTCTATACGGTATGTCTAAACAATGGACCCATATTAATCAAGCTTAATATTAATCAGCTTTCTCCTCCACTCAGATCTAGTTAAGCCCCCCCCCTCCAGACCCAGACATGGAGCTGGTTTGGGGATGCAGGCTGTTTCCGGACCAGGACAGTGTGCTTCTCGCATCTTTCAGATGCTCCTCAATAGGCTTAATTTAAACATTAACTCCCAATTTGCCTCTGGGCTCAGGGCATGGAAAAAATTAGAGCAAAAGGAGAATTTTTCAAGAAGCTATGAGTGAGTAAAGCAGGGTTATAATAGAAATAGTTTTTGACCTTAATTATGGCTTCTAATGGAAATAGTTGTGCAACCTCAGCAGTGGGGTTTGGTATGTGCAGCAGATCTGAGCCAGGATGGTGACAGGAGGACAACGAGGGTTTGGTGGCCATGGCTTCTTTCTCCTAGGAGGCTCGCAGAGAGCTGGGCTGAGGCTGGCGAGGGAAGTGTTCCTCACTTCCACCAGCTGCAACTTTGGATCGCTTCATCCAGAGCTAAGGCTTTGCCCTATTTCTGCTTCAGACAAGAATGTAGGCGGCCTCAAGTCCCTCATCACTGCCAGCAGAACGTGCAGCCAGCACCCAGCACCTCCGGACAGAGGAACGGGCGGAGCCTGTAATTCCCTGCTGGAATCAGCACAGCAAGTCGCAGCACAAAGGCAGCGTGGCTTGTCCTGCTCAGCTTCCCTCCCACCGGGGCAGGGGGAAGCAGCCTGACTGCCTGCCCCTCTCAGCTCCTCCAGGAAAGCCATTCTCGGCTGTGAATGCCGATACAATGAACTCCCGCGCTGTCCTCCAGGGATAAGTGATGCCGGTGAGAGCAGAGATAACTCGTTTGAAGGATCCAGATTGCAAAATAATGACACAGCATTTGCGAGGGGTGGGAGCAGGACGGGTTAATTACTGAAGAGGAAGCACATCACCTTTGGTGTAGGGTCAAACCTCCTCGCTCTGGAAATCTGCTGTTATTACCCCTGCTCTAACGGGTCACTTGGCACTGCCTGGGAGCAATGACGTGTTGCAGCTAATGTGATTTAGAAGCCTCTGTTTTGGGAGATAAATGGATGCTGGCCCTCCAAGGGGGCAGGGATCGCCTGGCTCACCTCTTTTCCTGCCACAAAGGCATCCGAGATCTCGGGGCAAAAGGCTTCCTTGTGGCTAGGGCAATTCAGGTGGGATGAGTGGTTGATTAGCATAGCTGCAGGGCTGGAGGACACCAGCCAAAACCACTGCCTTCAACGGGGCAGACTGGGATAGCGGGAGATCCAGAGGGACTTGAAGAAGGTGTGACCTCCTCCTGTGCCTGCACACTGCCAGCAACAGTCATGGAAAATGATGGTGACATCTTGCAAGGGACTGGTCTCCTTCACATCTGCAGTGGTGTTGGGGTGTCGAATGGCAGCCCCTCTTCCCCAGTGTGCTGTGCAGGGCTTCCTGTCACACTGTCCCCTTGCCAGACCTCAGACAGCTTTAGGCTCTCCCCAGAGGGAGCAAAGTCACCTCCCAGGGATATCCATATATCTCTTCTGCATATAAATGCAAGAAATGTGGGTTGATTCCCAGGCAAAAAGGGATGTGGGGTGCAGCAAGCCCCATCCAGCCTTCACGGTGTATCATCATGAACATCCTCATCCTAATTTCTGGTAGCCAGCAGTGATCTCACAAGTGTGATCACGAGGAGGTACTGGGGCTGCAGCAGCTCTGTTTCACCTCTCAGGCTGGGAGTCAGTGACCTCTTGTATCCCAAAGGCAGTTCCTGTCTTACCAAGAGCAGAGGGACTATGTTCCGCTCCTGAGCAGGGACCAGCAGCCGCTGCCAAGGCACATGTCCTTGCATTTTCAGCTCTCAGTTCTTGAAAACTGGGGGAAACCTGTCCATTTGGTCCTCCAAAGGGTGCTGGAAAACTCCGGCCTCAGCGTGGGGGTTGAGTTGTTTGGAAAATTCAGGCTCCGTGCTGAAGATGCAAACATGTTAGTTCCCCTCCATTGCCCATGTCTCTGTGTAGGCTGCAGAAATAAAGCAAGTGTTTAACAGGCAGGCATTTAACCCTTTCAGGATTCCAGTTTATTCATAGCATCAACTAACATAAGGAATCATTCGATGCGTTTTGACAGCCACTGTTTTAAAGTTCTTATCATAGTTATTTTTTCTTTTATCGCAGTTTTTGTATTGTGTGGTGAAGATTCGTCTCTATCCTTGCCTAGTTTATCTATAATTCAGGACGTTTTTACACTTAGGTTATAATTGACTTTTCCATGCTGCAGCAACTCAAACAATAACTATTAATATTCAGCAGTCTATAGTGATAAAGATTTCCATTTACTTTCTTTTACTTAACCGTGTGAATATATGACATCCTATCTCACACGGGTAATATTGAATTCATTCATATTTACTCTCCATTTTCCTGTATAACAATATTGAAAGAGTGAGCACTGCGGTTTTGAGGACATCTGACTCCCACTCTCAGCTGGCCAGCCCTGCTCCCACAGAGGGGAGCTGACACCTGCAGGTCCTGGTGAGGTTTGATGCTGCTTGGCCATCACCCCTCAGGTCTTCCCAAGGTTGAGGAAGAAGGTGGAGCAAAGCATGAAGCACAGTACCTCAACCTTTCTCCCCTCAGGAGCAGGATCCAGGTCTTGTTGCTGATGAGGACACTGCATTTGCACCCAAGAAGAAGTTGCCTCAAAAACCCAAAACAGTGTTAGAGGGCTGCAAGCTGAAAATGGAGAAAACACCTCCATTTTTTCTGCTGTAAAATGCATGGTGGCAAGTTTGGCGGGGAGGCTCTGAACACCGACACTGCAGTCAAGGCTCTGACCCACCACTGTCACCACCAGCGACAGCAAAGGTGTCCTGGCTCTGCCTCAGGGGCTTTATTCTGCTGCACAGCCTCCTCTTGTGGTGCAAAGACACCCCGTGTCCACTGGGACCAGTGCCAGGCTGGAGAAGCAGCTGGGAGAGAAACCCCAAACACCCTCCCCCTGATGCTGGGCAGGAGCAGATGAGCTGGCTCTCAGCAGAGAGGATGGGGTGGTGGGAGGCTGAGCTGTCCCTTGCTGCTGGGGCTTGGGGATGGAGCCCTGTGCATTTCCTTTCTATTGCCCCTCGAAGGCTGCATGCCTTCCCCCCAAGACGTGTGGGGCCCTGTGTGGGACCCTGTAGGGGCTGGCACCACCCCTCTGCCCCGGCTCCTGGCACACAGCTGGTACTGCCAGCGTGGGATGCACTGCACGGGGAGATGCCCTCTCCTCCGTTCCATCTCTAATGGAAGGTGGAGCAGGAACCGGCTGCAAAGCCAGCAGCAGGCAAGGTATTAACTGCAGCTGTGTCGAGCTGTTGTGACTGAGCTCTTCCTTGTAATTATGAAAAATGTCCTGCACAGGGGAGAAGTGGCAGAGCTGCTCCCCACTGCTTGGAGAGAATGACTTTCCCAGGCAGCTTCCCTCCAAAAAAGAGGGGCTCTTCATCCTCTCCACCCCAGCCACCCACGGAGCCAGACTGTTCCCACCGGTGCTGTTGGTGAGCTGTTCCTGCGCTTCACGGCTAGTTAAGGGCTAGTGGGGTTAAACGGATAGTCCATTAATCTCGGCCCCGCCGGGGTCAGAGCCGAGGGACACACATGCGGCTGGTGATTTACGGGCAGCCTGGGCCCGTGCCCCTTCTTGGGGCTGCTGCCAGAGCTGCCCAGGGTGGCTGGGCACTGGCCAAGCCTGGCAGGAGGGACAGCGGGCCAGTGAGCTGTTCTGGCTGTGGCCAGTGCTGCTTCTGCCCTGGCTGAGCCCTGGGAATAACTTGCCTGGCAGAGAAGCCTCAGGAGCAGGACTACCCGTGACAAAGCTCACAATCCAGTTACCTCCACTGCCCTCCCTGCCTCAGTTTCCCCACCATTAGAAGAGTCACAGCCTTTCCGGCCTCGCAGGACCCAATGCCCATCATACCTTCCCTCTGCAATGCCCAACCCTGTGTGAGGGAGGGCTCTGTGTCACCAGGGCAGCCGTCCCCAGCGTGCAGCAGGTGGGAGGGAGAGAGGCAGCACTCCGGGGACACCGCAGCCACTGGGAGCTGGGGGCTGCTCCTGCGGCACGTGCGGAGATGGGATTCCCTCTCCTTTCATGTTCCTCTTGGCCTCTGATCAGAAGTGCACGCTATCTGCCTGCTATTAGCCTGCCTGCTGCTCTCTGCCCCGGGAGCAATCACAGGGTGAATGAATAAACACAACAGCATTTAGTGAGATCTGAAAGGAGATGTGATGATAATTTCTTCCCTGCAAATTGTAGGCGCTCATGTTTTCAGCGTGCTGAAGGCAATTAGAGCAGAGCGGAGCTGGCAAGGCAAGGGACAACGCTGGAGAAGCTGCGACTATGGAGCTGTAATAACAATTTAGATTCTATTTAGATACAAGTGGCTACAAGTCGTGTCTCAATATTGAATCAATCGACACAGACAAATGATTTAATATGGAGGTTTTTGCCGGAGAGGAAGGAGAGGGCCCAGCCTTTTAGTGGCACCCAGGTGGGATGGGCATCAGGGACAGATCCAGAGCTTCTGGCAGCATAGAGGGGAGACAGAAAGGGGTGATCCTGTGGGGAACAAATGCCTTTTCTCGCAGCTTTTGGCACTTGGGGCTGGCTTATGCTCGGCATCGATTGAGGAGGTATTTTTAGAGGCAGTCTGGTATTTGTTAACCTTCTTGTGCAGAGTGGAACTCACTTCTCAAAAGCATGTGTGCGCGCACGCGTGCGGGAGGCAGGAGAGATCCCGCCAGAGATAAAACGTAAGTAGCCAGCCCCAGCCAAAGGCCGGGCGCAGCTGTATAAATATGAGGTGGCCCCCCTCACCCCCCACCTCCTCACAGTCAGTGGGGCTGGTGACACTGGAGAATGCTTTGCTGTCATTAGTTAATTGAGCTGCTGATGTTAAGAAAAGGTTATGTATTTCTCCTGGTAGTTTTTCTTTGTAAAACTCTGACAGGGATCTCTTGCAATAGCAGTGGTAATGTCCCAGCTGGGGAGTCCGAGCAAATCTTCCCAATGGTGTGGATTTTTTTCCTTTTCTTTCCCTTCTTTTCATATTTTCCCTTCCATACGGAGGTTGCTCTGCGGAGGAGCAGAGAACCCTAAGCCACCCTGTGCGCCTGCCTCCTGTAAGTGATACCCCTCACTGCCACCCCGTGCAGGATCTCCCTGCCAGCCTGGGGACCACCGGCAGCGTGGGCCCTCCACCCCCTTACCTGCCTCAGGGAACAGCCCAGGGATCCATGCACAGTGTCTGTTGTCCGCTCACAGCTGGGCGCAGAGTACTCGAGGGGGAAAGGACATTGGATCCTGACTCTGGTGCTGGAAGCACTGCAGAAGCATAGCAGTTTGTTCCTATGGAATCTGAGAGGCTTCACCATATTGGACCCATGTGCATGGTGCTGCCAGAGGGGTCCCCGAGCCTCCAGGGCTTGGCTGATGCCATGAAATTCATTTCCGTGCAAGCATTTTTAATGAGCACCTCTTGAGACCAAGTACCAGTGACCTGGGAGAAAATCTCCTTCCTCTGCCTTGGCACCGAGTTGTTCTGCTGGGAGGTTTTCCCAGATGGAGATGGGTCTCACTTGGAATGGCTGGGGGTGGTGAGGCAGGCTGCTCTGCAGGTTGGGTATGGGAGGGAAATGGGAGTGTGAATTCCTGTGAGCTGCAGCAGGTTGGGCTCAAGCAGCCTGTGTTTGCTGCTGCAACCTCCAGCACTTTGCTCTGGGCAGAGCAGAGCCCCTTGTGCTGCTACTGCAGCTGAAGGGGGTGTGAGCTGTCTGTAGGTCCGAGAATGCCTTTGCTGGGATCACAGGGAAGGTGCATCTCACATTTGTCCTTAATGATCACCCGAACACCCTGCGCCCGTGAAGCACCTCCCAGGTGTTCAGCTCTTCCCGGGGACAGCAGGACCGGCTTTTGTGATGAATCACCTTCCAGCTGCCATCCCGGGGCAGCTCTCAGGCGTTCACATCCACATGAAACAGAGAGCTGTCATTATCCACCCCCGGAGCACCGAGGCAGAGAAGCAGGCTGGGCGAGCTCCTGGCTGGGATGGCTTCACCCACGGTGAGAGCAGCTCCAACCTTGAAGTGCGGTGTGGCCCCGGGGCCAGCTGCCATGGCCATCCCTCGCTCCATGCAGGAGTATCTGCCCCCATCCCACCAGGACCCACTGCACCTCACAGAGGAGGTGCATCCTCCCACTGGGACCAAGAGGGGAATGACAGGGCATGGCAAGCCAGAGTGGAAGCCCTGAGCAAGCAGGATTTCACCTGCGCTTCTTCCATGGGAACTTTATACCAGTGTAGCACATCTTGCTACAGCTTTTGCTCAAACAGCTGCCTTCCACCTCCTCCAGGTTTCCACTGAGTCTGTCTAAGCCTCAGTGCTTTTATTCCCCAAAACATCTCCATTCAGTACTCTCACTTCCTGAACCAGGTGATGACTTGGCAATGGATCTGCCAGTGAGACAGTCCTGCACCTGCCTAACAGCTGGCAGTGCCCACCCATGGCAAGCTCAGCTCAATCAGCACAAGCTGCACCTGTCATTGCAGCCACCCTGCTCAAGCAGCAGAGCCCGCTGCCACAGAGCCTTGCAAAATACTTGCCATAAACCCAGTACTGAGGTGGAGGGAAACCCATAAGAAGTGTCCAGGTGAGACATGGGGCTGATGCACTGCTGTACTCCCGCACACCACCCTGGCATCGTGTCTCCACAGGATGAAATGCGACCCAGGCAGTCGTCGGGTCAACCCTACTGGGGTCAGAGCCCAGCCCAGCGGTGGCTGTGTCCGTGGTGGAGGTCACTGACCCCAGCTTCCCACTACTGCCTGTGGTGAAGAGGTCACCACTGCCCCCCCCGCCAGCACAGTGGTCACTGGCTGATCCTTAATTAATCCCAGGCAAAATTAATCAGTTGACATCCGACAGCTGAAGAGCGGATGGCTGTGCCTCCTCTGAGCAGCACTGGACCCATCTGAGCACCTCTGGCTCCGGTTCTGGGGGATGCAATCAAGATTTCCTGGAATTGTGTCTGATGGTCTTAATTTCCAATAGAAAGATGCTTTCCCACTGCTGCAAAGCAATCAGTCCTGGGACCACAGCAGCAGCTATTCCAGTGACAGCACTGCATTCCCCTCATCATAGCGGTGACCATGCCTTCCCATTTCCCACTACCTCACTCCTTCCTCCTGGCCCAAGTCTCTAATCCTTCCCCCACAGGCTCTGCCAGTTTGGATTTCTAATCACGGTCAGTGCATGCTGGAATTAATGATCTGATCCAATCGACATCCAGGAATCCGTAACAAGACTCTGCTTTGGATTAATCAGTCATTAGGCCAAAATGCCAACACAGTGCCTGAAAACTATTTGTCTTTCCTGCTGCGCTTTCTTTTTATTTCTTTCATTTTAAATTACTCCAAAGGGCTCAGCTCTTCCCCTTTTCCTTCTCAGGAGAGGGAGCAGTTTCCCTGTCGCAAGCGCCAGCCCCGGATCCTGACCCTCTCCTGTCTCTTACATACAGTCTTGGATGCTCTGGCTCTGCTTCTCTGCAGATTAGCTAATTTGGCACATTAAAAGAGGAAAGTCAATCCTGACCTTAAATGCAGCGACTAGGGGTTGTTTTGGAAGCGGGCACACACCTTGCTGGTACGAGAGCTGCCAGAGGGTGCCAAGGCTCCTGCTCCAGCCCTCAGCCATGCTTTGGAAGTCTCCAGCTGTGGGGGATGCTGCACAGCCACGGGCTTCTCACCCGCAGAGATGATGGCAGTGCCGGCGGGGCTAGGATGTGAGGCACACATGGTGGGTGCTGCTTCAGAGGCAAGAGGCAGAGCAGCAGGGGTCCAATTTTGGTGACCTCATTCCTGCAAAGGATATTGGAAAACAGTAACAAGATCAGAAACAGGCTGATATACGTGGCAGGGCTGAGCTGCAAGACCTGCTTACCGTGAGAAATTTAAGGATCCCAATCAGTTGATCAAAGGAGAAGAGACCTGAGCTGCACCAGGGGAAGATATCTGATAGCAGAGGCTTCTCCAGCTTAGCAGGTAAAGCAGGATGCCGCAGCTGGAGGTTTCAAAGGGGGAAAAAAATTGAATTCAGGCACAAATATTTATTTGGGAGAGGAATTATCTGCGGCAGCAAGGGAATGCTGCAGGTCCTTCAGGTACAGGGTCCTTAAATCTGTGAATGTCGCTCCAATGCTGAGGTCTAATTTCCTCCACACACTAAAGGAACTGATGGGGAGTTTCCTCTGCCACGTGCAATGCAGTGCTAATGCCTGTGGCCTCTGCTGGCTCTGAGACATGAATAAAACAAAAGCAGTTCCCAGCTCCTTCACGCGCACCTCTTTGGAGATGGAGGGGGTAGGAGCAGGGTTTGCAGCGCGTTTCCGTTGCTCAGCCTGACCAGATCCCCATGCCAGCACCCTCCTGCCAGAGAGCTGGGTAAATCTGATTAAGTACCAGGGCCAGGCTTTATCCCACTTGAGTAATTTCTGAAACACGACATTTTTAGCCAGACCTGCACCTCTCCCTGGTGAGCTGCAAATGAACCTCACTTAGCTTACGGGGAATAGCTGCTGATCTGTCAGCAGGAGCGCTGTGGTGGGCTGGGAGGGTACGGGGGTCACCCCAGGGAGAAAGCCTGGCTGTGCCCAGCATCCCGGGAGAGAAGCAGGAAAGCAGAGGCAATGCGCAGCCTGTTCTGGACTCCTGTCACCAGCTTAATTGCCTGATGCTGAGCATGGCTTAGCACTGCTTCTCCTCAGCGGCTTTAAAAAGCAGCCTTTTCTGCTCTGCAAGATCTAAGCATCCTTCAGGAGTGGAGCCGCAGGCAGGGATGCGGGTGGGCACTCTCTCCCCAAGAGCCCTGGTGCTTCCCAGGGTGTTCCATGTTCAGCACCACGGCAAGGCATTGCCAGGGAAGAGCCTTTGCCCCGAGACCTGGCAGCTGAAGGTGTTGGAGATGCCCTCAAGGGCAGCACTGTGCAGCACAGCCATGGGGCTGGACCCCCTCTGGAGGCAGCAGACCTCCCATGGCCATCCATAATGAGGCGGGGAGGGGAGATGGGGATGTAACAGGCGCAAACAGCATCCTCTCTGCAAGGCCCATCTCCCACTCCATACTTGTTCCACGGAATACCCCCTCCCATCACCCCTGGGAGCCAGCCAGGCTGCAGAGAGGTAACTCCTAGAGCTGCCCTGCGCCCCTCAATCAGGAAAGCCCTCCTTTGCAGCATCAGCCCTGGCTCCCAGCCTGTATTTCCAGCCTCAGCAGTGAAGGTTGGGAGCAGGGGATGCTCCACTGTGTTGGTCACCCTGGGGGCCAGCCCCTTCCCTCTGGCTGCTCCAAGGGGGACAAGGGAACGAAAGGTGCCTGGAGCTTATTCAGTCTTCTCACTGGAGGAGGGGAGTTTATTGGAAAACACCTGGAATCTATTAGGCCTGGAATATGGAGTCAAGGTTTTGCCGCCTGCAGGCAGCCCAAGTATAAATAGCGGCAAAGGGTTTGTTTTGACTACTTTAAATTGTGCAGGTTTCGTGCCCTGAGAATTGGGAGTTTGAAGCTGCTCCTAACGTAATAATCCACCCGCTTCCCCCTCCTACCCCAGTGGCCAGGAATCTGCACCTTGTTCTCTTCTCCTTCTCATTCCTCTCTTTGTTTGACTATTTTCCCTATTTCCCATCTGTTTATCACAAACCTCCCTCTTCCTGGAGCCTTCGTGAATCTCCAAGGAGGGGAGAGTTGGAAATGTTGTTGCACGCAGGGAAGTGGAGGGGAAAGTTTGGAGCTTTACAATGAAAACCAGAGGTGGGGGGATGGGGGGAAGGAAACAAAACCAAGTGCCAAAACACTGGGACAGACCCTCTGTGTGACAGGGTGACTCACCAGTGATGGGGGATAGGTTTCCCCCGGTGATGACATGAGCATTGCCACTGCATCCTGGCTGGGAACAGAGCAGGAAGGTTTGGTGAGGAGTTGCTGCCCCACCACAGCCAACATCCTCTCCCATTCCCAAGGCTGCAGCAGCATTGTTCCTGCTAATGCCATAGTAATAGAGTGGTATGAGGCTCCTAATGGAAATGCTACATCACTGCCAGCACAGAGTCCTCAGTCCTAGTGCTAATGATTATTGCTACTGTCTCGTGCGGATGCCACCACGCTGATGTGTCTGGCAGTTCCAGGCAGAGACGGATGCAGCCTCCACTCGAAGGAGTTGCTGTTCCAAATTAGACCATATATCTGTGAGGAGAAGTAGGAAGGGAGCTCTGAGGGCCGCAGGCTCACAGGGGAGAGGATGCCTGTCATCATCACTACTGCATGGAGCAAAGGCCACTGAGGTTCCCCAACCTGCTCCAGCCTTCCCCTGGCACAATGTTCCCTCAGTAACACCATGCTCTCTGCCCAAAGCCGGCCCTCATATCCTGCTCGTGGCGTGGTGCCTGGCTGAATTGCTCTCAAAATGTTTTGGCATCACCTGGTGCAAACAGAGCAGCACAAGATACAACACACAAGGGCATTGTCACAGCATCACACATCGAGCATGACAGCCACATGAGTGGAGCCTCTTCTGAGCACACCATGGTGGGACTTACGAGACCCTGGTGCTGAACCACGGCCCCTGACCTCTGAGGAGAAGTGCCCTGAGGGCTGGGGGCTGCCGCACATGACGGGTAGCAGCTCTTCCCCTGGCTTCAGAGCCATCTGTGCTGTAGACCTGAAAGTCAAATCCTGCTGACAAGCCATCTGGGGTGTCCAAACGACTGCACATGGTGCAATTTATTTTCCTACTTTTCCTTTTAATCATTGGTTTATTTCATTCATCTGGTGAGAAAACAGCCTTGAAAAACAAGGGTTTATGTCCAGGAAAGAGCTTACAGTGGCCAGGGTGACTGGGCGCACCATAAGCACAGGTGTTGGCTTCTCAGCACCTCGTCACATGTGGCCAATGGCTGAAGTCACGCCTGGGGGCTTCAGGGTCCTGGAGCCTCAGCTGGGAGCCCAGTGTGGGGACTGGGGTCAGGCTGCCTGCAGACAATAACAAAATGCTAATCCACAGGAATAACAGTGGCCACAAACCACCCAGAAGCATCATGGTGCTGTGCACACCTGTGCAGAGGAAAGGGAGCACCACCAGATCAACCAGTGTTGCTGTGGAGATGGAAACTGGGGACTGTCACTTCAAAACATCCTGCGACGAGGCTCAGGCTCGCTGGGGGATTTTCCCAGGCTTGGTTTACCCCTTGTACACATTTCTGCTCTTCATGCTCTTTGTCCTAATCTCATTTAAGAAACAGATTTGGAAGAATGAGTTTGGATGTGAGCTGGGAGCTGGAAGATGCCCAGGTTCCTGTTCAGTCCATGAGCATCCATGCCTATCACTGGGGACACGACTGTGCCCCGGGCACAGCGTGTCCTGCTGTTGGGGTTTTCCCAGCTGGTGTTCGCCTGCAGCCATCCCATGGGTTGACCTTGAGGTATAAGCACAGGGCTTCAGTGGCAGGCAAGGCTCAACAGCATCCTTCCCTGAGGCACTGTGATCAAGGACAACGCTGTATCTTTGTACCAGGAATGCCCACAGAGCCCAGACAAACTCAAGCCACAGGCTATCCCTTCCACACTGCCAGAACTCTGGCTCCACTCTACAGCTTCCCAAGCTGGCAGTGCTCCCAGCATCCCAGCCCCTCACACAGACCCTCACAGCATGCACTGATGGTTGCAGTGTGGGATAACACCTTCCCTCACCCCTTTGTGCCGCCCAGCACCCGGCATCTCTCCACCACCCACCCATGTGCACCCCAGGGTGCCCTGGTGCAGCGGAACTCCCTGCACAGGACAGATCTGCTGGTCACTCCCTTATCTCTGGAGCAGTCTCTGCCACTTCTCACACCCGGGCTGAGCACCATGAGGCAGCCCCGCTGTGACCGGGACATCGTGGGGAGGGGGACATTGCAGGCTGGGGTCCTGCACCCACCGTGACTGCGCACATGCTCAATCTTGTCTCCTTTCTCATGGAATTAGCGTGACACAATTAAAGTATCTCGTTAGACGGCATTATTTACTCCAAAGGAAGCGTGGGGCCGGCCGCGGGGAGCTGGCAGCTCGGCGTTTCGCACATCATTATGTTCCCCTCACAGCTTTGAAGTCGGAGAGCCGAGGCAGCTCTGATTCCCTCGGCGGACTCCCGCGCGCCTGGGCGGAGGCGGTGGCAGGAGGGCCCCGGGGAAGTCGTGTGGCACCCGCGGGTTCCTTCTTTTCCTGGGCCCTCATCCTGCAAGCCTCTCCTGAAGCCATCACCGCATGGTTTGGCACCCCAGCGGGGCAGCTTTTGACCACTACCCAGGGCTGCAGGGATGAAGACATCTCCATCCAGTCCTCAAACGCGTCCCTCTTCCAGGCACCTGGATAGCACCCCTTGACATGCCACCAGTTTGTGCAGAAGGTAAACAAGCCTCCAAAATCCCTGATGCCTCCCTGTGCTTCATCCCTGGGAGCACTGGTGTGCTGTCCCCAGTGTGGCAGGCTGGGATGGGCGCACAGGGACACGAGGGCTCCTTTGATGCCGCGGGTTTATTTACAAATGACGTGCGATATCCTGTTCCTCTTGGCGCAGTGGGAATTGAGCAGCGGAGGCTGTGGGTTTGCTCAGCCTGCCAGGCCTCCCCAGGCAGCATTGAACCCAAATGCTCCACCTTTCCTTCTTCTCAGGACTTATTTCACCCCTTTTTCGATCTCCCTCTGCCTTTGCTACTTCTCCTTTTCTTTTTTCAGTGTGACGTACTGCTCTGTGCTGGCAGCATGAATCCTTTTATCCCTCCGTGCCCACGCAGCGGGGCTGGAGGAAGCTGCCTGGGCAGATGGGTCATCTCCAAGGTTAAGCAGCATCTCGGCGTCACGCCCAGCCACCACTCGCCTCCATCCTCGCTCTAAGGCTGGAGGATCTGCCAGCGTGGCTGGCTCTGTCCCAGCTGCAGGGACTTCACCAATCTTTTCTTTTAATATGACTGGGGGAAAAAACAAACCAAACTGAAACAAAATGTTATTTTCACACCTCTTTAACCAGCCGGCTCATCCTTTCTGCTAGGCACTGGCTGCGGGTTGCCTTCCCCGCGGCATTCCTGCCTGGCATGGGTCCCGGTCAAGGCTGGGCTCCCGTGTGCCCGCGGTGACCGGCGGAGCTGCCAGCGGCAGACGGGAGGGTCACAGCAAGGAGGCAGCGGCACACTCTGGGAGCAGAGCACAGCAGGGTGGGCACCTCTGTCCTGGGGTGCCCCGAGGGTCCCACCCCTCTACAGGGACCCTCAGCATGTTCCTTGAAGCAACTCCAGGGCCGGCGGACCCTGTGGGTTTCCACCAGCCACCGGCGCCTGAGCCGCCGCTGCCAAATGTTTGGGGGAGAGGAGCCAAGTCAGGCAGTCGGGAGATAAATCTGAGCTCTCTCTGGCTGCACTGGGACTTTGCTCAGGATTAATTGGAGGCAGCGGTTCTCCTCCTGCTCCTCTCCCCCCCACAGGGCCGGGGCAGCCGAGCTGGCAGCCCGGGCTGGCCCCGCTCCTCGCAGGAAGCTGCTGACATGTTTTCAGCATGAGGAAGGTGCGTGTGTGTTTGAGCTCAGGCGCAATCACTTGTGGAGGTGGGAGGAGGTGAGGGATGTGCTAAACTATGAATGAGAGCAGATCGGAGACGTTCCCTGCAACCCTGACAGACTCTCTCCCTGAAATATTTAGCGGTGCTTGCAAGATGTTGTTAGATCTGGCTGCTCAAGGGATTTTTTTTTTCCTGAACAAAAGCCTGGCATCCACCTGAAGTTAAAGCTAATCTAAACAATAGGGGAAAATAAACACCAGGATGTAAAAGATGGACAACAGCCCCAGCAATAAAAAAGCTGGAGTGGAAAAGGAGAGTGGGAATTGCCAGCGGCTGGTTTATTAGCCACACCACACCAGAAACATCTGACGCATGATACAAGATGCAAAACACAGCCTTTGTGCAGCAGGATAAGGCACGGGGAGATGTCAGTGCTTGTCATCCCAGAGCACTGCAACCCTGCTCCTCACAGCCTGAATTAATCAGTCTGCCAGGAGCAGCCTTGCTTTGACCTCCGCCCTCCCCTCTGCCCTCCCCAGCAGCCGAGAATCTGGGAGTTAAACACAATTTAAGCACTACCTCTTTCCAAATGCAAAGCCTGGGCTAACTGCAACCATCCTGAGCCTCTGGCAATCCCCCCCTGCAAATGCCGACCGAAGGCTTCGGTGCCGAGGGTGCCAGCACACATCCAGCAGCGGTCGCAGCCCGTGGCCGCCCAGCATCCTCCTCTGGCGTGTTATGGCGAGGATGTAATTTCTAAAATAACACGTTACCCTTGCTTAATTATCCCACTTTATAGAAGTCACTTCCGGCGCCAAGCTGAAGTTATGAGATGCATTTCTGAGCCGTTGTCTGGGTGCCAGGAAAGAAGAAAAAGAGAGAGTCAGAGTTATGATTGTTATTGGAGTGTTTTATTTTGGTTTTTAGATGTCTGGATTTCTGTTATAAAATGTATGAACTGCAAAGGAACTGAAATCTTTATGCTCACAATATTAGTTTCTCATTTCTAGACTGAAATGCTTATGGCTCTTCTTAATTCTCTTGGAAATATTCTGCGTGTTTATTTTTTCCCCCAATATGTTTATGTAACTTCCTCTGGAAGCTCAATTTTTAGTTAATTAACTTTTTTGTCCAGAAATTCCTTAGCTTGCTTTCTTTATTAATAAATCTGGCATTTCCAGTTAAGACCATAGGTGCGCCTCTGCTAAGTTCCCTTGGTTTCCACCAGCTCAAATAGATTGCTTGAAGGATTTTGGCTTTCCTCTGAGCAGATCCAGCCCAGACACAGTTTCAAAGATGCTCAAGCAGCCACAGGAGGTGCAAGTTCTCCAAGGTCCAATGTGATTGGAGTTAGCACAGCCACAGGGGCAGCAGGCAGGAGGAGTGGGTGCCATTCCATGGTGATGATTTTGGCCACACCAAAACCTGCTCAGACAGGAATCTGGGGGTCAGAGGATGCTGGGGACAGAGCTGGCGGGCTGAGGTCTCTCCATGTTCATCTCTGCGGGTGCAGCATGAGGAGAGGGGAAAAAGGGGTGCACGGAGAATGCAGCTTGCTCCAGGTCCTCCTCCCGAATGGCATCGCTGAGTCAGCCAGGCTCTCTCCACCTCCTTCTACTTTGCACGTCCCTGTAAGTGTCTAACACCTTTTCACTGTAATGTCATCTGAAGATTTAATTAAGGTGCTGTTTGTTCCCTCTCCCAGATAATTAATTGAAGGTGTTAGATAAAACCAGGCCTAACACCAATCCTTGCTGGGTCTGAACAGCACCTTCCAGCTCAAGATATTATTGTTCCCTTTTGTTTCAGATCCTTCTGCTTGTTCTCATCCCTGTGAAAAGGCTTATATCCAAACCAATTTGAATTAATTTTTCAAGCAAGATACCACAAGACCGAGATACTATTAAAGGCTTTGCTAGAAATCAGGGTTCATTAGAACACACCCGGCTGCCGTTCCCTCCCTTGCACATTCTGCCCTTCAATAAAAAGACAAAAGACAAAAAGAGTTTTACCTGCCAGGGCTTTGGTGTTTAAGCCAAAGGATGTGCGTGGCTGTAGGAAAACTGATCCTTCACATGCCACAGCAATGAGAAGGCTTTTGGTGGTGACCTTGTAAGTCCTCAGCAGTGCTGAGCCTGGCACAGCCCAGGGCTGGCCCCTCTATGGGGGCTCCCTGGGGTGATGTCCAGTGATGTGGGGGATGTGGAGATGTGGGGATGCCAACTTGCCTTAGGAGTGAAAACCCAGCCTCCATGTGTGCTGCCCTGTTCCCATTACCCATGGCTGCAGTCAAGGCCGGGACACTTTTCAACTTTGTAGAGCAAACTGCACTGGCTCCTCCAAGGTGACACAGACATCGCATGCAATCACCAGCAGTCCCCCTGGCCACAAAGCCCCCTGCATTTCTCCTTTCCTTTCACCAGCTAGTCTCAGGAATCTGGGCCATCCAAACCTGGCCCATTGCAGCAGCAATGCTGGGCTCTGGGAACATGGCTGTGAAAGGAGGCAGTGCTCTGTGCATGGCCGAGGGATTTCTCCTTGGAGATGTGAGGAGAGCCCAGTGCAGCTGCCCCACAGAGCACTTCCCTCGGCTCAGCACCATTCCCTTTCTCTTCAAGTCCATGTCTCTCTCCCACACTGGAAAAGACCCTTAGAAATGATCAAAGGAGCCAGAAAGCTTCTGCAATTTCTCCTTTAAATGGAATTTTGTAATGCAAGAAGAATCCTACACTTGTTATTTAAAAAGAGGGCCCTATCAGCAACGGGGATTTTGTAATGAGTCGATTTGAGCATGTTCTTGCTGACTGCCTGGGTGCCTTTACCCTCATCTCAGTGTGAGATTTTTAGTGCAATTAGTAGAAAGTGTTCAACAGAAAATGTACTTTCAGCACAGGGCCCCCTGGTTTGCTGCAATGCCTGCACCTTGCAGCCCACACGGGAGGATGAATGATGTCTGAAGGGGTTCAGTCTCTGTTTCTTGCCTCTCTCCACCAAGATGAGGTTCACAGTGTCAGCACAGTGCTGGGCTGTGCTGTTCCAGCACCTGCAAAGAGTGTCAGCACACAGGGCAGAGTGGGGCTAGGAGAGGGCGCCTGGTCTGTCCTGATAACTGGGAGGGAGCAGCTTGGAAGACCCTCATGTCTGAGGTCACTCAATTCAAATACCTGGCAGAGCTGACAGGAAAATGACAAAAATCCTTGTTTTCAGTGCTGGTGTATTCCAGCCATGCCCACAGCTTGCCCCTGCTGTCAGAAAAAAATGCAAACCACCCTTCCCAGCTCCCTGAACCACTGCCAGGAGGCCTGGGGTATTCTCCCATCCCATCTTATGTCTCTCGCACATTGCATTTAAATGCAACCCTTTCTGTCTCCTTAACAAGAATGGTATCGCTTTGCTTATTGCCTATTAACTTGAGAGGTGAACACATCAGTTGGCAGAATCAGAAACATTTACCATGAAAAAGAAAAGCTGAAATCCCATTTTCTTTCCATGGCTCAGTGGGAAACAGCCTGTCAGGGCCAGGCAGGGCTGCAAGTGGCTGCATTCCTTAGGAGCCTCCTCCACAGACAGCACTTCCCAACCATACTGGAGGCTCCCACTGGAGGCTCCCCAGGAAGGACAAGCACCTCAGAGTGCCAGAGCTGAGGGACAAAGGGATAAACTGCTTCATATCTTCCCAGTTTCCACCCCCAGTGCTCCCTTCCATCCACTGGTACCCCCACCCATGCATCCCCCCTCTTCTGAGGACAATGGCACCATGCAGTCAAAGCCGGAGAAGGTCACACCACTGTCCAGGGACAACGACACAGGAGACCTCTGTTCCCTTCCCTCTTCTCCAATCACAGCACGTTAGTTCTGGGGATTTGGGTTTCCATTAGTGCCTGTTTGGTGGCCTTTCTCCTTTACACTGGCATTTCCACGGCTGCTTAACTTCAGTGCATTTCATTAGCAGAGAGGTTTCTGTCGATATTAGAAAGTCACTGTAATCATCAGGGGGATTTGCATGGCTGTTAGCCCAGGAGCTTCACTGTTTGCAAGTATTTTCAGCAGCATTTCTGCAGAAAAAGGTGCCTTTGACATCCACCCTGTTAGCAGGGACTCTGTAACCCAGTGTCCCACTCCACACTGGTGTGCTGCACTCCCAGCAGAGCAAAGGCAGTGGTGAAGATGCCAGCCCCAGCCAAGACCTGCACATGTGCACCAGGATGCCCATTCATATTGGGACATCCTTGCCCCCTAAAATGCTTCTGGGATGCCCAGCAGGATGTCCATGCCCGTTGGGGTGACCGTGCCCGTTGGGGTGACTGTGCCCGTTGGGATGCCCGTGCCTGTTGCCCTGAGTTTTGCAGTTTCTCAGTGTTTCTCAAAAGCTGTAATACTTTCTCACACTTCTTCTGTAAACATGGCCATGGTTTCCTAACAACTATCTATGTTTTTGCTAACTGTATGTGTGTTTATAATTCCAGTATACTGGGTGGAGAAATATGATTGATTGATGCTTTGACCAGTGGAATTAGGAGGTGGTCATTTCTACCTCCAATCCACGGTGATTTGTAAAAACATATAAATAAAGGCAGAGGGTTCTGCCCTCTCTCTCTTTCTGCCCTCTCCGTCTGCCGTCTCGGTGTGGTCCTTTATTTGGCTCTCCTTGGGGCTCCTCGGCCTAGTTGGCTGGCCTGACCCGTGCTACACGTGCCCACCAGAGCACCTGTACGCACCATGGCAATGGTACCCCCATCACCCAGCACCATTGCCTCTTTCCTGCCTTGGAGCACTCAGCCAGGTCATCCTCCCTCTGATCCATCGCTGTCACCCAGCTCCTTCCCCCAGCACCCATTTCTTCCTCATCCCTGCTTCCCTTGGCTGATATTTTGAGAGCTGCAGGGGTGGGAGGACAGATGCAGGGTGGTGGGGACATGGCAGGGGCAGGGCAGTGGGACAGTGGCGATGGCCTCCCGTTCCTTTCCACTTCCCTGCACACTTTGGGGCCGGCCAGCCTTTGGCGGACAGTGCAGTTCTGTTTTGCATCACTGCTTTGAAAAGCCCTTGGAGAGAACGGTGATTTATGAGAGGTTTCTTGTACAAGGGGAAATAAACCTCTGACCAGACCCAACTGAAATCCACACTGTTTCATTTTCTGTGGAATCAGGATTTTACCCCTATCTGAGGATTTTGCTTCTTTCCAAGAAAAACAGCCAGTGACTTTCTCATAAACAGCCATGCTTTCTCCCTTTTCAAAAGCCAGGCTGGCTGGGAAGGGCTCCTTTCCCTGCCGGCCTGCGTGTCCCGGTCCTCACTCCTCCACACCGGAGCCCTGCGGTTCACAAATCACCGCGTTTCCGAGCAGTGCCGAAGCGAGAACATCTGCTGGGAAAGTCAACAGTAATTAATTGGCTTTTAACTGGGAGATAGAGAAGCGGGAGAGAAGCACAGCCCGCTTTAATGAGAATAAAAGGTGTTTAAGTTTAGAGGAGTGCAGAGGCGCCCCGGTTACTTTGTAATGTGATAAGGGGCTGGGAATTTAAACCAGAAATGGAGGGGCTGAGGGCAGGGGGGAGGTGGCGGTGCCGGTGCTCCGGCAAGCTAGTGGAGCGTAGAAGGGAGGTGGTGCCGAAGAGCTGCGGTTCCTGGAGCAAAGGGGTTCCAGGTCGGCAGCAAGAGCAGTTCAGCCCCTGCCTTGCCCCCAGCTGTGTGCAGGCGGGGTGCTGAGGGTGGGCGGCTCAGGGGCTGCCGACAGCCAGGTGATGCTGGGGCAGGACCAGAGGTGCTGAAGGGCAGTGAGGGCAGGGCTGAGGGAGGGATGCCAGAGGTGGTGGCAGCATCTCCCGTGTGTGACAGAGCCAGCGTGGCTTGTCTGTGTGAGACCGGGTTTGCTGGGACTGTGTGGCACTGGATGGGCTGGGGGTGGCTCGGCAGAAACCCCCTCGCTGGCTTGGGGAGCTGAGTGTGGGCGCAAGGAATGTGCCTGGAATTTGACTTGGCTGAGCTGGAGAAGAGTCGCTGTGAGCTGCTGGAAGCAGAGACCTTGGCACCCTGGTAAAAATAGCACGGGGAGAGATGGAAGAGAAGGCAGCAAGAGGAAGGAAGGAGAAAGAGGTGATGCTGGGGGCAATGGGACTTGGGGGTGGAGGTGAAAAAAGCCATGGAGGCCTGGAAGGGAGAGGCAGAAACTGCATCCAGGGATTGCTCTGCTTGCTCTGCATGGGCTGTGGGTAAAACAATGGTGGGAAAAGGGCGCTGAGGTAGTAGCAATTTTGGAGAAAAGGGGGACAGCCCCTTGTGAGAGAAAAAAAATTACCAAAGGCAGCTGCAGGTGTATAATTACAATTATGATATGCAAGTGTTACTGCAAGATACCCTCTGCAAAGGCATGGCACTGAAGCTGTAAGGGACCTGCTCGTGTAGGAAGAAACTCAGTTAATTAGTCAAGCAGAGCTCTTTAGGAAGTGTTTCCTCAATTGCTTTTTCACCCCTTTATTTCCGTGACTACCAAATGGTTTGTTGCTCATCCTTATGGTGAAATCTTCCCTGAGCCTGCCAAGGGAGGCTGCTCTGTGTGATTTCTTTGAAAAGCCTGATTTTTTTTTCTTTTTTTGATACTGAATCTTGGAAACTCCTGTGTATTTAAATCACCTCACCATGACCCCATCTCACTTTTTCTGATGGGGTCTGTCCCAATGTGCCCCTTGAGCTATCCCTGAACAGGAGGGGTGTGCGCTCCCGGCACCCACAAACCAGCCCCGAGCCCCCAGCACTGCCAGCGCTCAGGGCTGCCGTAGCCCTGCCAGGGAAGCAGAGGGAGAGCATTACCCGGCTTCGCACAGGGGAAATGATATAATTGGAGCTGTTTGGATTTAGAAATTAAAATAATTTGAGTTTGCTCGGAAAGGTTCATGCAACGTCAGCTTCCATCAGGCGGATGAGAAGCAGAAGTTCCCCGGGAGTGAGCACTCTGACAGCTCTCCCAAATAACACCAGTTCTGCTGGGACTCCTTTTATATGCCCTGCCCTGTTCAGGGTGATGGCAGGAGGGAGTTTCCTCCCACTCTGGGGAAAACTTTGTGCTCTTTCCCAGAGTGGAGATGTCATCTCTCTTGTGTGCCCATTTAGCCCTGGCCATGCCACAGGGGAGAGATGCCATCCCAGCTGCCTGGAGCCAAGGGAGTATCTTTCTCCTGGCCCCCAGAACCACCCTTTATGTCCCAAAACCTTCAGGCAAGGCAGCAATCAGTGTCCTCCTTGTGCTGCAAAAGGCCTGGCTAAACCCTGCCACGCCACTGGTGATTTTGAGGGACCCTGACAACTTTCAGAGAGCTGAGAGTGCAGGACAGATGCATTGAGAAATCCCACCTAATCTGCTGCTTCCAGCCTCCTCCTGCTCCAGGGTTGTCTCCCAGCTCTTCCCCACCACCTACGTTGAGGACACCTTCTCCCTGAGGTCCCTGCAACCTTCCAGGCGCATCACTCGCCCGGTTCCACCTGTGTTTCAAACCTTCCCAGTTCCTGTTGTGTTATTGCTGTTTGCAGCGTGACCTAATTAAGCATCATCTGCAAATGCAATTACATTGCCATTTATCTTCTGCATCGTTAATGTTCATCCCAAACAAGACCAAACCTAGTGCTGGTTCCTCCACTGGCCGATGTGCCATGTGGGCTCCTAAGCTGGCCTTGCTTTGTAACCAGTTAATTCCTCCAGGAACTGTCTATGAGACACAGGATGAAATGCTGTGTGTCCTGCCAGGCTTTATCCACCAGTCCCTGCCTCCAGAGAGGGTGCAAAGCCCTGTAAAATACCAACCAGCTTTGACCGCCCTAGTTTGTCCTTTAATAAATTCATCCTTGGCATTGCTCATGGCTTTGCTCTCCTTCAGGAGCATCAAATGCCTTTTTCCTTAATCCCCAATTTTTTTGGCATTCCTTGCCTGGCAGATGAAACAAATTTCCTGGCTACTAATTGTCAGTCTCCTTTTCCAGTCTCTTCTTTTTATTTTTCTTTCAAATTTTGCTTTGTGTTTATTTCCTTTCCTGACAGTTCCCACCACCCCCTCCCCCAGGTCCTTCACTGATTTGTTACGCCAGCTTGGAATTTGGCTGGCTGCAATTTTATTTTCAGTGCTGGTGGTGGGTTTTAAAGTGGTGGAGGCTCACTAAGTCTGTTAGTGAATTCCCTTAATAATTCAGAATGCGTGTTGTTCGCCCCAGCTGATTTGTGCACGTTGGGCTTGTCAGGGCTTCCCT
Organism: Pomatostomus ruficeps; assembly: GCA_013400735.1. Classification (NCBI taxonomy): domain Eukaryota; kingdom Metazoa; phylum Chordata; class Aves; order Passeriformes; family Timaliidae; genus Pomatostomus; species Pomatostomus ruficeps. The sequence continues at coordinate 89,693 of VYZT01011795.1, forward strand.
TACGTGCTTTTTATCAGTGAGTGTATTTACAAGGTCTTCATTAGTTCCTAATTGACCATGCCTCTTCTTTTTAGTTATCGCCTTAAAGAGCAATTTAAAAAAGCAATTCGGCAACAGCCATTTTAAAGCTCTTCATTCCTTCCAGTCCCTTTCTCATTTATTATTATCCTTCTGTCTCTCTAGCACTTCTTTTCCCCAATGTCTCTAAAAGCCCTTCATATTCCCTGGAACATTTTGTAAATTCCTGCTTATTCTGCTCGTCGGCTGCCGTCCCTGCGGCTTCACTCCCTTCACGCCTCTGCTTTTGGTGCTTCCCAACTCCTCACTGACCATGTTTATTCTGGGATTTCTCAGCCCCAGCCCACTCCAGGATGAGGTGTTTGGCAGAGAGATTTCTTCCTCCATTCATGGGCATTAGGTAGTGAGGATTGGTGCCACCTCTTCTGGTATCCTGTTCTCCCATCTTGTGTCTCCTCCTGGTCCCACTAGCCATGGGGCTGATCCTGGCCCAAGGCATATATTCCCTCCTGCCCCAGCAACTGCTGCTCTTTCCCAGCTGTGCTCTCACTTCACTGCAGCAATTCCTTCTGTCCACCAGCACCAAGGTCAGTCACACGTTGTGCAAACCCCAGCATCTTCATCTGTAGCTTTTGGGTTTTTCCAGTGCTGCGCTCCCTGAACCTCCCTCACCCCCTTCTTCATGCCATACTGTGTCCACTGCCCGTCTCTAATTTCCCTCCCCTCCTGCTGCACCATAATTTTGCAGGCTGGGGGACTGGAACTAAGCAAGTATTCCCCTGATTTATTCATACATTCATAGGCTTTAAGGCCAGGAGAAACTATTAGCTCACTTAGCCCGACCTCCTGCCTATTACAGGCCATTAAACTTCATCCGGTTATCCCTGTACCGAGCTCCATCATTTGTTTGGCTGAAGTGTATCTTTTTGGAAAGGCCCCAGTCTGGATGTGAAGACAGCTTTATATAATAGTATTTTCTATCCCACCCTTTATATATTCTATAATGTTTTATTTGGGTTTTGAATGCTGCTGCATTATGCAGAGACGCATTTGGGGGAATATCTGCAGTGATGTTCAGGCATTTTCTTTTCCACCTCAGCTGTGTTCAAACCATTTGCTGTGCACATGAATAGTCCAGGACATCCCCATGCCAGGTGCTGGGAAAGCAGCTCCCTGCAGCAGGACCCAGCCACAACAGGGGCCTCATTGTGCCCTGCACCATGTTCACTGCCCTACATTAAACCACCCCGAAGAGTTTGCAAGTTTTCATCACTTTACTCTGACTTCCCAGCCCTGGTAAAGAGGAAGACAAGCCTGGTTCTGGTGGAGATCTCCAGGCACCCCATGGTTTAATGTTTTCTTTCTCTTTTCTCTTTGAAAAATGGTCTTTTTCTTTTTTTTTCCCCCTGTGTTTTGTCTTCTGTGGCTTATGTTCCTTGACATGTTGGCTGGTTTTGATCTTTTTTCTCTTTCTGCATTGCAAAACTGTCAGCTGTGTAACCTAGAAACGGGGCTGGCTGAATGATGCGTTTGCAAATAATGTTTGTTAGAAGTTTATCTCTGTCTAGTTTGTGAATCATGCCTGCCCCAAACCTGGTTTCAGGGGAAGTGCTTGTAAGTTTCCACCAGCCAGCTGGGAAAAACAGGGGTTGCTCCCAGTTCCCACATCAATTTCCTCCAGAACTTGAGGCGAATCTCATCATGATCCTCCTCCAGAGCACTCCTGCCATTCCAAGCCAAACACAGAGGTGTCCCATTCTCTTTTTCTGTGGGTTTTTTAGCAGGCGAGCCAGAGACTGGCAGGGCTCTCTGCATTGCACCTCTGGGGCCTGGAGGCACAAATTCACATGGGCACCACTCTTCTGCAGGTCACTGATGCCCATCTCTCCTGATCCCGCTGCAGTATCGGCCACTTACAGCACATGCCAGCTGAGCCCCTATCTTAACATTATCTTTGGGAGCTCAGCACAGAGACAGGCATCTTCTTCACTCCCACTGCTGGCATTTGGGGTAGAAGACACTCCTGGTAACTTTTCCTTTGGGTTTTCCTTCTGTATCTCAGCTTTTCCCTTGACTCCTTTTCAAGGATTTTCAGAGCCACCAGCTTTGCCACTGCAAGGCTGGTGTGTGCTCTGCAACCTGCCCAGTGCTCCCAAGGAGATCCCGTCATCTCCTCTCTCCTAATGGAAGCATCTTCCTTCAAAGCTGCTTCTAGATTTGTGCTGCCCCAGCTGTCCCTCTTCCCTCATCCACAGAGACAATGGTGGCATTCTTGTCCTCTCTTGTAGGCAGTTCCTCTCCTCTTGCAGTACACACCATCACCAGCCTCTACCTTGTGCTAGGTATGCAGTCCCAGGTGTTTCTGCCAAAGCCAGAGTACCTCCATGTCCATCCTCTTTTAATTTAAACACTGATAAATTCTCCTGGCCACGGTGTTCATCTATCTCATAAGCTGTCCAATTCCTGCAGCCACCCCACAGCTCTCCCTGGCTGTGCACTTAGTATGTCCCTGGGTTGGCTGAGCATTGGAGCTGGCTGGCTGTATTTATTTTTCTTGCAGCTGGCTCTGGTTTTCCAAGCAGGCATCCACCTGCGCACCGCTGTCTGCTTGCTCCTGGTGGCTCAAGCCTCTCTGGTTAGGTCACGAGTTTCTAATTGCAAATAGCATTCCTGTGCCTTTCCTGGGATGCAGTGGTGAGGACATGCTATGGACAACAGCCAGTGGCACCTTGGCAGTGCTGCTGCTCGTCCTTGACCCCATCTTTGAGAAAACTCCAATATGCAAACCCCTGGGTGGAGGAACATGGTTTTCTGTGCTTCCTCACATCTGCCCACCAGAGCCACGCTCCCTGCTGTGGATAAGGGGCAGTAGGCCTTTCAGTCCCTCTGGGGCTGTGTAGCCCCCTCACCACTCTAAAATAGCTCTGCCCCTTTCCACATCATCCCCACTTGGCTCTGTGGGTAACACGCGCATCTCAGTCAACACTTCATACTTCAAGTGCTCACCCTTCACTTGTTGGAGCCTGTTAATCTTGGCAATTAGCTGTTGCTCTGATGCAATTTTCATGCACGCTGTCCCTCTCCCAAATCCCTCTAAGACCCCCTCGGAGCGTGTTCCTGTGCTGCTGCAGCTGCCTCCTTGGCTCCACACCAGCCTTCCCCAGCAGAGCCCGAGCACCGTGGGGAAGCCAGGCATTTATTTAGGTGTTATGTGCACTTAGACGCCTGCTCCCTGACATTGCATTCTGCAAATCTGACAAGAGCAGTATGCTGCCCTTCTACCTCTGCCCTCTCATCCTGCTGGGAAGAGGGGAGAGCCGAATGTCTCCTTTCAGTCTGCGCAGCCCGAAGGCCTGATAAAGATTCAGGGTGAGCTATCGCTGGAATGAGGAGCAGGGAGAAATCTGAGCTGCATAATTAGGTACTTTGGGAACTGTATCAAAATGCAGCTGACTATAGATTTCTGTACGGTACGTGCTCTTCTGCATTGACTCCTGCTCCTTCTTCCACGAACGCACCGGGAGGGTTTGAGAAGCCCCTTGCCCAGGCCCCTGGAGATGGAGCTCAGCGTGATCCCATGAAAAAGCTGAGCAAGAAGTTGGAGGTGAAGGGCAGGTTGGATGCGGCTTGGAGCCTGGAGCGAGGAAACTTCATATGCTTGCTTCCCAGCATGCTGTGGGCTGTGACTTTGAACCCCCTCTGTAAATAACCGAGGTTCATGGAGGGACTGTCCAGTGCCACCATCAATGTCTATTCCTGGCAGGAATAGCCCACAAGACCTAGCTAATGGCTTAGGTTAAAAATATGTAATTGCTTAAACTGGTCAAAAATTGCAGTGTGTTTTCCCTCTCAAATCAAGACAAAGTTGAAATATCAAAAATGTTCGCAGAATGGGAACAAAAAAGAGATTAGGAAATGTCAGACTTCACCACCGACATTTTTGATGGAAATACTTTGACATTTGCAAACTCAAATGTTTAGTTTGTCAAACCAGATGGAAATGTCACACTGAGACAAGTTGAAACATTAATCTGTCTGCTCATGAGAGGCTGCGATCTCCCACGGGACCCCCTTCCCAGCTGCCCCCCAGGGTCCCAGGAGCTGTCTGTGCCCTCCAGCAGAGCAGGCCTGGGGTACGTCCCTCTGGATTGAAAGCTCCAGTGTGGCTGGGCAGTAACATCCGAAACCTTGGTGGAGGAACGCCATCCATGGGGATGGGAAGGAAACAGCGGATTTGGTATTAAGATGCTAATCCGAGAGACAGAAAACCACATCCCTCTCACCTGCTTCGATACAGATTTCACCGTGGATTTGGGCAAGCCAACCCTGCTGTGCCGTGGTTTCCCCTCTGTAAACGGGAGTAATAACTCTTCCCTGCTTCAGCTGGAGGCTGCAGGCTTAAATCCATTACTGTTTGTGAAGTGCTCGGATGTCAGTAATGGGGGTCCTGTGAGCACTGGAGAGAGCCGTGCCGCCGGTTTGGAGATGGCATTCATTACGTGATACACGGTGGAGGGCTGCTGCAAGCCCAGCAGCACTAAATCCCCACTGTGGGAACAGCATTTGAAGTGCAGAAGTGAACATGAAGTGAAAACACACGGCGTAGCGGGGACTTAGGAGCACGCCTGGACTTGCAGCTCAGGACTGGGTTTGTCTGGGAGAAAGCAGTTCAGGAGGCCTGGCCACCAGCATCCCATGGCCATCAGGGTACCAGTGTAACTCAGTTGTGAGGGTGGGTGTAATCCTGGTGAGAGCTGGGGTTTGCCCATCCCACCCACCACCACCTGAGTACTTCCTTTTTATTATTTTTTTTTAACTTTCTCTTATGCTGGTTGCAGGAAGAGTTTGAGGAGAAAAGGCAGAAAGATGTCTTTGAATTAAGAAACACTTCCTGGAAAAGCAATTCACAGAAGCAGCTTTTATTGTATTTTGCTATTGTCTGGCCAAAAAAATTGCCAGTATTTTTTATCTGCTCTTACTTTATGTGCTAGGCTGAAGGCTGTAGGTGAAACACGACTCATTGTGTGGACAAACCTCTCATCTTCTATTGCTTTGTGGACCAAAACTACAGGGTAAACCAGCAAAGCTGTCGCTGCTCCCCTACCCATAGACATACCTCAGGCACTGGCCTCTGTTAGTGATGACTTCCTGCTGTTGAGTTTTCTTGCCTATAATTATCAAAACCTTTGAACTATTTAAGCTTCCAATTGCGCTTTTGGGCTGGTGACCCCAGAGCCGCCCTCACCTCTTGAGAGGGCAGCGAAGGCTGTGGCAGAGGCCGTGGGGTGAAGGCAGCCCGCGATGCTCTGTCCCCGCTGCTGTGTGGGCTGTCTCGTGGTGGTTATTAATGCCTCTGCTTTGCTTACCCAAGTGCTTAGATGGTTCAATACATTTTCAGACCTGTCCTTACACTATTGTTGGGAAAGATTCATTAGGACTTTGGCTGGAAATTATAGTGACAGAGCTGGGTAATTTATGGCTTTTCTTGAGAGTTGTGCAATTATTCAATAAGTGTCTTTCCTTCCTTACCTCCCACCAGACACTTGTTGGAAATAAATATTGAATTTATTTGCGGAAAAGTAACCACTGACAAAGCTGTGAATGGATGGGAAAAACCCGGCGAGGCTCTTTGGGTCTCTTTGCTTACTTTCTCCTGTGGGGATGAGCGCTCCCTCCCCTGCTCCTGGCTGTGTGTGTGTGTTGCTTCCTCGGCACTCTTGGCACCAGGTCTTCCCGATCTGCTCCTCACAAGGTCCCTGCTCACCCCAGACTTCCCAGTGGTGTTCAGTTTGGTGTATTTATTGCTTTCTCCCCTCCCCAACCTGTGATGGGAAGCTCCCCAAAGCCAGTGGTGGGGCTGGAGTGCCCAGCTCTCAAAGCAAAGCTCCCACCAAAGCCTAGTGTCTCTCAAGTGTCAAAGTCACTTGTTAGGACCCTGCTGGCATCAGTCCCTTAGCCCTGGGGCCACCCCCTGTCCCTGTTCAGTGACTGATGCCTCTCAACATCTGCATCTCTTTCAAAAGCACCTTAGATCTTTTTTACTTCAAGCACCCGCTGATGGGATCTGTTAATGCTGATGAAGTCCAGCCCCAGCTCCACAGTTCCTCTGGTTCCTCTTCACTGGTTTGGGCAGCACCAGAGAGAGGGGAGAAGCGGGGAGCTGGGGCCATCCCCAGCTGAGCAAAGAAGCAGCTCGCCTGGTCCCAGGAGCAAGAGACGGCATCGGGGTCAGGCTCTATGTGGAGCTCACCAGACTGGCTGATCCCGTTGAACCTGGGCTCTGTGTGGGACTTCCCACCTTCCTAGTCTGCTCCAGAGCAGCTATCCTCTGGGATGGCTGATCCCTGGGGGGGCAGTGGCATGGTATTTCACCCTACCTTGCTGTCAGGAAGTTATCCAACTGGATAAATGCCTGGCAGGTCTCACTGGGCTCTTCCCCTGGGAGATGAGGAGAGTCGCTCTGAGGGAAATCCCAGCCTGCAAAATCAGGGTCTTGCTCAGCAGTTCCTGACAGAGGAGATGCTTAGCCTCACCTGACAGACCTCCTTCATCTGCCCTGATCCCTGTGCCTAACAATGGGCTGGGTTCCTCTGTGCCCGTGCAGCCCCTGGCCTTCTTCAGGGGAAAGTCGGGCTGAAAAGTGCCTCGACCAAAGTGAAGCATCCAGGGCTGAGCACGGCACCCTCTAATCCTGCTGCAAGAGGGATTACTATGAGGGGGTGCCATCGATGGAGGTATTGGCACCAGAGCGTTTCCCCTGTTATCTCTCCTGTGCCTTTGTGCTTTAACATTCTGTTTGAATTAGTGGGGCCTGTTCCTCGCAGCGTGCATGACTACGCATTTGTCTACTTTGGATTTCATCCGCCATTGACTGGCCCATCCATCAAGCTCTTTTCAGGCCTTTTGAAGTTCCCTGTAGCCTTTGCTTGTTCCGAACACTCTGTGCAGTTTGGGTCCTCTGCCAGGTTTTTCTTATGACATTTTTCATTCTCCTTTTCCAGATCATTAAGGCATCTCTTTAACACTCGTGGTATTGACACAAAAACTTGGGGAGCCTCCCCACGGGTACCATAGCCTTCTGGAAGGTAGCCCTTGTTAATATATGCTGTTTTGCCTCTTTGCTTCCAACCATTAGAGTTACTTTTTCCATTGGCTTTGCAAGCATTTAATTCCCTTAATAGTCTCTCGTAAGGGACCCTTGTCAAAGAGCTTTGAAACCCCAAATACATTATGTCAAGTAGTTGTCCTTACTTTGCCCTCCTGAAAATGGAAGAAAGCATCCTAGCAGATAGAGGCATGAACCCCCTTCAGGAAGCCAGGACTGCTTGCTACTTTCTTACTTAGTTAATTTACAGGTTTTAAAATTCAGCTTCTTATGAGCACCTTCATCTCTAACCACCGATTCAGTTCTCACAGCCCTAAAGAGAGTCGTGTCTTCATGCCTGCCAGAGAGCAGGCTATTTCCCTCAGTGGCTCTTTTGTTAGCAGCCAGGTCACTTGGCAAGTGAGAGCCATCAGAGCCTTCGAGTATTTCGCTTTCAACTTCAGAAGCTTTGTGCTGGCCAGACTTATACAATTTCTGCTCCTTTGGCATGGCTCTTTGTAGAAATATTTCATTGTTATCACCTGCAAATAATGGGTATCTCTCTGCTATCCCTGCTAGGCATCAGCTGGTCTAAAAGAAAACCCTCCTTGGCTCTCCTACAACACCTTAGCCTGCCCTGGCTCTTCCCATCACACCCCGGTGATGCCGATGCCGGCAAGTCAAGTCATGCAGCAGTGCCGAGGGAGCAGGATAGGGCTGATAAGATCCCTGCCGAAGCTGGGCTGTCTCTGCATTACAGGTACAGGGTAAAAACCTGTTTCACCCGCCTCCAGTGATTCATACCTCTCCACTCCCGTGAATCATCCCGGCTGTTGTGTAAGGCTTATGCTGCTCATGTGGCAGGGATGTATTTTCTGTGGCTTTTATAAAGTTCTGCACAATTTATACATGTGGCTCCTGCCTTAAAACATTTACACTCTTTATTCAAGGCTTTAGGATTTATGGTCCCTTTACCTGGGACCCTGGAAATGGTATCACCGGTGGGATGATCCTTGGGCCAAGACGCTGTTTAATGTTATCAGAAACAATCCTGCTCTGCAGCAATTCCTGACCACAAGGAGGGGGAAACTGCTGTTTTTCTCTCCAACACCTATACCCATGAATCTTTAAACAGGAGGAATTATTTCCCCGAATACTGTGCATTGAAGACATTTAACTCTAAGAATATGTGACAGCTCATCAGACGAGGAAGCGAGATTGTTTTGGGGCTGTGGAGAGAACACCAAGTGCCTTTTGCTGGGAACAACCCCTCTGCTGGGAATTCCCGCTGCTGCCAGGCAGGAAAACCAACCATGCTTAGTAATGGGGTAACCCCTCTCCTAGCCAGGGGTACCCTGTGCCCAAGCAGCCGGGGGAATTCCCTGGGGCAACTGCTCGCACTGGCCAGGGCTTGAGGTTTTGTGTTTTTTAAACAGCGTGTGACGACTTTTGCCTAAACTTCTCCAGACAGACCTTTTGTGCCAGATTACCTGTCTAGCTGGGTTCTTATCGACGTGTTTATCACTGCTGCCTCTCGCTGTCAGCACTGTTTATAGGCAGGGGAACCGAAACCCTATGCTAAGAAATTTCCTCCTCCTCTTTTCTTTCAAATCTGCATCTGTTCCAGACTCCCTTTCATTAGAGACCACATGAAAGACAAAATAATCCCAGGCTATCAGGCACAGAAACCTTCGCAAGGTAAACTCCTCTCTGCTGGTAAATAAGGCACACCCTGGCTGGGGCTCTGCCCCGGCACCCAGGGAGGTCCTGTCCAGCCCCTGTCACCTGCATCCCTATTCCTGGGTACCTGCAATGCCTTCAAAACCCACTGGGGCATTTGCAGACCCACAGTGAAAATTCAGAGTGCAAAGTAATGTTAGACCCCAAGGATTTCTTCCTACACCTGCATCCCCGTTGTGGTGGTGCACAGCCAATGCCCCCAGGGAGGCTTGGGCGGGGGGGATGCGTTCCGTGCCTTTTTTACCTGTTGTAAAAATACTTGTAGAGTTGCAGCAGGCTGTAAAGAGCAATTTTTGGGGAGGGAGGAGCAGGGCTGATACCGATTAGGCAGGAAATGGCTCAGTGTGGATGGCATCCATATGGGAGAGCTGATAGATTTGGCGTCTTGAAGGCATCCCTTGATGGATCCACTGATAACCTGGCAGCAAAACAGACCTGGGCTCTCTGATTCCGTGCCAGCAGCTGAGCCGCAGCCTGCTTGCTTGGCCTTCGTTAACACCTCTCTGCCATGAGAACTTGTTGCCCTGCCCTGGGGACCAGTGGCCCCATTGTACCCCGAGGGGCTCAACTGGCCAGTCCCCACTGTGCTGCCTGCTGGGGTTGCTGCTCCAGCTCCTTCCCTTTGAAGGCTCGGTGTGAAATCTGGTCGGAGTTTAGGGAGGCAGAAGGGCAGCTTTCAGAGCAGCCTGCGTCCTTGGGATGAAAAAGCTTCGTTTTGCAGCTCTGGAAAGAATCAGCACATTTCCAGGCTGGGCTCCTGCCTTCCATTGGAGACAGATGGAGAGAGCAAAACATGGGGAAGGCGTCCAGCAGGGGACCAGCTCACTCTCAGGCATGGATCCTGCTTCATGTCTTTCTCTGGGCAGTTTAATTTCATGGCCCACCTTTTGTGCACATCCGTGATGTTCAAAGCCAGCATGGAGGTGGTGGGAAGCCAATGGCCCAAATGTGTCACTGAAGACCCTCAGGATGACTGGGAGCCCAGTGAGGCCTTCCTGTGCCAAAGAATGCTGGTGCATCCTACCCTATGGTGGCTTTCCCTCTGGAAACTGGCAGCAAAAACAAGAGAAGTTCAGAGAAAAATCAAGATGTAGCAGAATGATGACTGGAAAGGAAGAATAATAGAGAAAATTGTCATGTAGCAGAGGGCAATGGTCCCTTGCAGAGATGAGTTGGAGACTTGGGAGGCAGAAGCCAGTTTGTGTGTCTGCTGGTGCTTAGTGCTGCTGAGGGTCTGCAGCCTCCTTCACGAGCCCCTGCCAGGCTGATCAAATACAAAACATGAGACTGAACCCTGGTATAGTTTGGCAGGAAAGATTTTTGCATGGGCATAATTGCGTCCTGCATGACTCACTGGGTAATACTTTTGGGGAGAAATACCTGTCAGCCGAAGTTATGCTTCCTTCCATGCTTCCAAACAGGTTGAGGGCAGTGGATTGTCCTGACACCCACCTCCTTGAACTCCCCATCTCTCCCTCCCTCCCTCAAGTACCCCCGGGATTCCCTGGAGAAGTGTGGCAGGGCTCTCCTGTCGTGCTGACAAATTTGTGCCAGTTTAAAATTAAGCTCTTGCTGCAGAAGGTGAGCTGCCTAATGACCGCCCTAGAGCTGCCTGGGGTTACAGCAAATCTGATGGTTAAAATAGATCCCCCAAAAGTGCCAGCAGCCCTCCCACCCACTGGCTGCATTAGCCACAGCAAGAGCTGTTTGCTCCTGCTCCAGGGTCACAGCCTCCTCAGCTGCAAGTTGGGACAGTAATTTCTCTGTGGTTATTTCTACAATAACTTATTTCAGGTTTTTATGATGCTTACAAATTGGACAACATCTTAAAACATAATTCAGGCCTTAACTGGCTTTAAATGTGTGTGATTTTACAGGGATGTGTAAAATACTTTTAAGTGTTGCTAAATTCCAGGGACTGGAGCTGTGGGCAGATGGGAAGGGATAGAGGGTCCAGCCCAACAATGTTTTTGGAGACACAGGTCAGGAACCAGCAGTTGTTTTACAACCATGAGGAGCTATGTGGTTTGAGCAGGTTGTAGACCACATAGCAAAATGTTTATGGAGAGTGAATCTGCACCTCCTCTTCCCCTTAAAATTGGTTTAATTTGTACAAATTAGCTGTGTAGCCAAGCACTTGATACTGATATACAAGAATTGCTGTGGCAGGGAGATGGCTCCCAGGTGCTAGAAATAAAAGGGAGGAGACGAACTGAAGTTGTGCTCCTCAGGAACGCAAATCAGCATGGCAGGAACTGGCCGTGTGAACTGTCCTGTGCCTTTGAACAATCCTCCTTCCTGCTGGGAAGGTGGCTGCTCCACTGCTGCTGCCCCATCAAAGCAGCAGGCGTGGGTGGGAGGCAAACCCGACCCTGAGGATTGTTGGGTAGGGGATGGGTGTGCAGCAGCAAAATAGAGCTGCAGCCACCCCACCTCTTGCCTGGGGCAGGCACGGGATCTGGCAGAGCCATGGTGGCTCCAGTCTCTCAGGTAAGACTGTGGCCACACAGAGGACGGGTTTGCTGCCACATGTGTTACACAGCAGTTGAGTGAGGACAGCATCCCAAGGGTGGCTTGCAGAGGTGGGTAGGGAGGGTTCTGTCATGTACTACTCCCTTCCTTAATGAGCGGGAGGCACCGCTCTGGCTGGGATTGGATTTGCCAATACTGACAGAACCAGGGCTGGTAACACAGCGCGTGGTCCTGGAGCAGAGGCACTCAGGCGCACTGGTGAGATCGAGCTGGGATTTGTTTCTTGTCCTTCACAAGCAAGAAGGTGCTTTGGGTAAGCAAACGTGATCCCGCGGTGAGGAGCTGGAGCTGATCAGCGGGCAATGCTCCAGGAATGGTGCTGCTTCCAAGCAGGGAGGCAGGAGGACTGTCCCAAGCAAACCGGCTGTTTCAGGTGAAGTCTTGGTGAGCAGAGCTTGGGGAGGTGGGAGCTGCACAGACATGGCACCAACCTGTGTGTCCTCCTCTCCAGCAGGCAAGGATCTCTGTGGGTGTTTGTGTTTGCGGAAATAACACTCTTGTCTTGCTCTTCCCTTTCGTGAGGGTGTGGGCACTTGACTGAAGTGCAATCCCAGGAAAGGCCAAAGATTTTGGCTGTTGTTGCAGGCACATAAGGAAGGTGTTATTGTCAAGTTCTCCCCCCCATCCGGGCGAGAGGTGTTGCGGAGGTGGCTGGAGGCTGCAGGGAGCCAGGGGGAGATTGGGGAACCCCTGGGCAAGGCAGGGTGGCAGCAGAGAATCTGGGGGAGCGCTTTGGCAGGTAGTCCGCAATCACAACAGCACCCATGGCCAGGCTGGCCTGGCCGCCAACATCTCCTTCTGCCAGGCTCGCATGACTGGAGCCGCCAGTCTCATCACCAAAGCCCACGTGAGATTTCCTGCCTGTATCTCTTCCAAAAAAAGCAACTTCCAGCCTACGGGAGAAAACTGAGCGTAATGGTAGAGACGCTGTGATGATGCATCGTCTCACCAACACCCACCCATGTCTGCGGGAGGAGGGACCCGCCTGGGCAGCCCTGGACCCTGCTGCAGCGGATGGGGCATGGGGGGCAGCTGTGGCCGTCTGCTTTATTGACACTGGGAGCTTTCAGAACCCCATCACTGGAGCAGGAGAGTGTGTGATTGAATTCCTTCCAAAAGAGATTGCTCCAAGAGACACTCCAAGAAGGCTTTGTATGAAGTTCCTTGGGGATAATCAGAGTTGGGGGATCCCATCCTTCATGCACAGCTCAGGCCCATGAAATGCACTGAACTCCTCCAAGGCTGCCCTAGGGGTCAGTGAGGGGTTGGGGATCAGTGAGACTGTTCTGGGCTCTGGCCATGTGGTGCCAGCAAGCGCAGAGTGCCCCAAACACAGCAGCTGTGCACCCAGCAAATATGCTGGAGGGAGCCTGGTGGTGGACTGTGAATTTGGGGAGGGCTCCATCTCTGAGTTTCCTGCAGGGCAGGTTTGCAGGCAAAGGCGAGCATCTTAGGGAGGTAACAAGGTGCTGACAAGAAACGGTTTGTTTTTCCGGATGGTGTTTCACAGCTCCCTGTGGAGCTGTCCATGGGGACAGGGAAACACCGAGGGAGGGGAGCACCCCACAGGGCCGAGGGCTGGTCTCACTCACAGGAAAGAGCGCAGGAGATGCTGGCTGTTGGTATGAATTCAGCCCGGCTCCGCCATAAGGAAGTGATTGAAGCTTTCACGATCTGTTTAAGCAGTGACATATGTTTCCTGCAGGCACAGCGTGCTGCATGCCAGCGGATGAGATACGGCCCCGCGTCCCTGCCTGGCTCTGCCAGCACGGGGTAGGGCTGGCCCCATCCCCACGGCCACGTTTGATACAGCCACGGCCGTCGCTGCCTGTGTGGGAAGGGGAAATTGCTCACACGGCAAAGGGAAATAAACATGAGGAGACCAGCCCTGACAAAAAGCGTGTGTTTCTCTGGTCTGAGGCCCTGCTGCAGGCGAGAGCCACATGATGCACAGTGGGGCTGGGGATGAAGAAGGGGAAGCTGGGGCTGCGGTGATGTCTGCAAATTCCCTCTCACAGGGGGTCCCTCCCTCCAGGTCTCATCTCAGCTTTCAGTGCTGAGACATCAGCGGGACCAGCACCAGGGGAGTCGTGGGGTATGGAAAAGGTCTTATTGCCCAAAGCCTCGAGCCCAGGTGAGGTGCTCCCCCAAATTCAGAAACAGCCAAAGTGGGCTGAGTGATTTCCCTAGGGAGGGGACTCTCCTCTGGAAATTGCAGTGGCTGAGCACCCAGGCACTGATACTCAGGCTCAGTATTTCATGGATTCCAGATCCATCCTCACCTGCACACCTCAGCTCTTTCTGCCCCATTCTTCAGCATAGGGGAAGTAATTCAGAAGAAAAAAGACCAATTTGGGACCTTGGGTCAGGAGCCTGCCAAGCCCATGGAGTGCTGGGGATGCCACGAACTAGGCAGGCTGGGGATGACTGAGACATCAGGCAGCTGTGAAACCATGAGCAAGAGAATTTGGACACTATTCAGGAGCTGGAAGCAGGTGATGGTCCCCAGGTCTGAGAAGGGTGTAAGCAGCCAGGGTCTGTGGGAACCTTTGCCAGTAATTGAGGCCATGCAGGGGGCTGAGCTGGAGAAAGGGGAGAAGGCAAAGTGTTGGGAGAGATGCATGGCTGGGGACTGCCAGAAGGGATGCAGGCCGTGCTGGGGGGCAAGATCCATGGTGGCTGGTGAGGCTGGTCCCCATCCGGACACCCGTGCAGCCTCCAGCCTGTCCGGGATGAGCCTAAAGATGGGTTTGTGGCAGAGCTTGTAAACTTGAGAGTGAAGAGAGGGAAGGGATGAGGAGGCTTTTTCAGTTAAGCCCCAGGAGCTTCCTTGTCATTCCTCAGGACCAGTGTCTCCCCTGGCATCAGTAGCCTGCTGACTATACTGACAGAAAAGAGAGAGCCAGGAGCAGAGCTTCCCATCCCTTACTGGGGATTTTGGCTTTAAAACATGGTCTTCCTCCTTAGCTACAGGGCAGAGAGCCCTACAGCCTCCCTGTGCTGCAGGTCAGCACCAGCACCCTAGTTCTCCCATTATCTCCGACATCCTTCAGCAGAGAAGCACTAGGCAAGCCAGTGCTCACCTTCAGAGCAGCAGTAGTCCATCCTCACCACGTGCCTTTCCAACAGGGAAGAGCAATTTCATGAAAGGACTTTTGTCCTTCTGAAGTTTTCTTAGAGAGTGCTTTTATCCCTTCATTGCTCCATGTTCGGTGCATTTATCTGCAGGATTAAAGATAATTCTTTGAGTAGCTGGGAATACCTCCTAGCCCGGGGCTTGCCTGGGTTCAGGAGGCTGAACTTGTGTCTGGCAGTGCTAGTGCAGGATGTCGAGTGGTACCTTGCTCCAGGAGGCTGCACTGAGTCCGCGAGACACTTTGAGCCTGTGTGTGTGTTGGCAGGGGCTGTTTTGTCAGGGATTGGCATGACCCTTGTGAAGTTTCATGGCTGCAGTCGGCAGTAGCCAGAGCTCTCCCCCCTGCACAGCCAGGGCTTTCTCTGCAGGTTTCAGACATCCCAGGCCTGTGTTCGTTAGCAGGTAGCCAAGGTTCGCTGTGACTCAGTGCAGCAGTTTGCTCCAGCACTGGATTACCTTCACACATTACAAATCAGTGCTGAGTTTCTCCACGGTTTTGGCACTGGGCAGGTGCCTGGAGCACGTCGCAGGGAGGAAAAGGCTGGGGGAGGCGGAGCAGGTGAACTTCGCTCTTCCAGCTCTGGAACAAAGCTCCTACCCCTGGTCGTAGCCTTTGTAGGGAGAGATGACGTTCTTTGCCCTGCTGGCAGCACCGCAGCAAGCTCTGCAGTGCCGTGGCTCTGCTCAGGCATGCGGAGTGTCATGAAATGGGGGTGCTTTTCCCAAAAGCTGCTCCCTGGCAGGCACCAAGGCAGCCCACACTGAGCAGCGGTTGATCATTCTCCATGTAACTGCTAGAGATGCCTAAATAATTCATTAATGGATTGGGGAAACAAAAATATTGTGCAGTGAGTAATTTCTTGCCAGTGATGTTGTGCACAGCTGAAGCAGCTCACAGGCAGCCGCAACGGTGCAGTGTTTGTGGGACATCATGGGCCCAGGCTTTTTTCTCTGACTTTTTATTCCTTTTTTTTCCCATGTGAACTGTCCTGACTCTGTCTCTGCACAAACATGAAGGTTTATTGTTTCCCAGGGAAGCAGGATAGGATGGTTGAAACAGAGCGTGGGCTGGCAGCAGGGGATGTGGGGAGCAGGCAGGGGCTCATGAGACCACCACAGCCTCACTTGGCCTGGGTCTTTGCATTGCACATAGAAGACATGGGGACATCAGAAAGTTCTTCTCCCAAAACCTCATTTCCATCAATGGGACTGATGGCACCATGCCAGGCAGAGCCCTCCCCAGCCAGTCCCCATGCACTGATGACAAAGAGCTCCAGGAAACCCGTCCCAGACCCAGCGTGGGCAGGGGAAGAGCCCACAAGCCTCATGTCGATAGCAGTGACAAGGAACTCCTGTTTCTCCAAAGGCATCTGGGAAATGTCCCTGACTGTCTGTCCCTGGCATATCGCAGTGCTGGAGGCGGCAGGCTGAAAGCAGGGCTCCAGCTCTCTGTGGCTGCCCTGGGGCAAGGGGCAGGAAGTCCCCTGAACTGCTCTGGGCAAACATCACCCCAGGGCTGGGCTTCGGACATGGTGGGAAGTTCATGCCCCAGCACTAAGCTGTGACTTGTGTGGGTTCGTGCAGGAAGCCCGTGCTACATCCCCTGCAACTCCTGCTTGTCACTCTGTTAAATTTCCATTTTAACGTGAAAACAGCTGTTTTCATGGTACCTCTGTGTTATTTACACAGTCATGCATTCAATCCCTGCTGAAAACCACATTACACACTCCAGCAGCGCCCCGTTGTCTCACAGGTACCGAGTGGGTGGATGGGGAAGTGATGCTGGCCAGCCCCAGGGTCAGGCCACCAGCGCTCCTCATGCCTTGCCCATGGCTACCCTGGCAGTTCATGGTGAAACTGGGCTGATTCAAGGGGGGAAAACCTGTCTCACAGTGTTCCTGGTCCAGAGCAATGGCTGTGGATGAACCTGTCTCCATCCCTGTGAACCAAGCCCTCCAAGCCTGAGAACGGGATGCTTGATGCACATCAAGGGACAGAGACAACAACTGTTGGCTGTGCTCAATGGCACTTTGTTCTTGGCCCAGGAAGCAATGAAAATCCTCCTGCTTTGAAGCCTGAGGAGGCCTTTTTATTATATCCAGGGCTCCTGGAAAAGGAAACTGCAAGTGCTTTCCCATAACGTGATAAAAAGCTCTCCTGGCTGAGACCACAGCAACTTCTTACACGTGAGAGTGGTGAGTCAGTACAGCATAAGGCTGAGCTCAGTGCTTGCCCAGCCACTGGAAATCACAGATTCTTGGTGTGTAGCAACTGGGATTTGAAAGAACCTTGGTGTGAGTCCTGTTGACCTTGCACTTCACCCCAGAGACTTGGCAGCTGTGGTGCCTGGTCCAGTGGCCATAAAGCAGTGGGGGTTGAGCAGACCCTGGACCCTCTCTGCTGACTGGGAAGCTTTGGGGAGGTGCAGGTCATGCAGCAGAAGGGAGTCCACAAGTCTCCCATGCCTGCACCTGAGAGTGGGCAGCTGTGGGCGAGTGCTAGGGTGCATGGTGGGATCTCCTGCACTCAAGCAGGCATGCTCGTGGGTGAGGAGGCTGCCAGAGCACCTGTGACTTCAGGGGGAGGGCCTGGAGTTGCTCCCCATCCTTTCTCACAAGGCTGGGGCAAAGTGGGTCCTCCTTGGCACAGCCCCCAGCCTGGCTGGGTAACTCCTAAGTGGCAAAGCTGGCCTAATTAGTCTGTTTAATCTTCTCCCGTAAATCACTCCTCCCCATCCCCTGCAGACTATCGGCAGCATCTGAAGTCATTAGTTAATTTAAACCTGGGAGTTCACACGTTGGCTTATCAGAGCCATCTCCTTTCCCCGCTAAGCGCTTGCTCGGTGCATCCCTGGCTGCTGCTAGATCCGATCTGCGCCCGCTTTGAAGCCGTGATGGGCTGCCAGCAGGCGAGGTGCTGCCTGTTTCCCTGCCTGCTTCCCTGCCTGCTGGCAGGTGGGAGGGGAGATGGAGATCCTGCTTCTCCCCTTCCTCGAGCTCCCCATTTTTTGAACTTCTCGTCTGACTCATCCATTTGATTTCATGTTTTCACCTTTGTTTTACAAATAGCAGTTTGCCCGAGTGCTGGAAGGAGAAGGCAGCTCCGATGCTGCTGCAGCTTCCCTGGCTGCCAGGGGAAGTAATAGAATCTTAGAATCATCTGGGTTGGAAATGATCACCTGTAAGATCATCGAGTCAGGTGAGTGGGGTCCTGGGGAGGGAGCTGGTGGGCACCGAATCTGCCCTTGTACCTGGCAGGGATGTGGGGAAGCTGGGATTACTGCAGGTTGACCATGGGGAAGTGCAGACTTGGCCAGGGATCCCACTAATGGCTTGTATTGACCATTGGTTTTGCTGTCACTTCTTTATCCTCATCGTCCTCTTCCTCCCTGGGTCTCCAGTCCGATGGGAGCAGGTCCCAAGTCTCCAGGGTGGGATGTCCCCTTCTACAGGGAATTAGGGCTTCCTAAAGTGAGCTCTGTTGGTTTGGGGGCAATGCTGACAGGCTGGGCACACACCTGTTCTTCCCTCTGCAGGGACAGGTGGCAGTGAGCCCAAGGGTCTCGGCAGGGCCAGCACAGCAACACAAATGCTCAGCTCCTAGTGCAAGATGGGAGGGGGAACATGGGAGGCTGGACAGCAGGAGTGAGATAGCTGGACTGGGGAGACCTGACAGCAACAGGTTCTGGTGGCTCCCTGCTGTTTTTCCATGGAGCACAGGGAGGTGGGAGTCATCTCAGCCACTGAGTGCCACATTGCACCCCTGGGCAGGAAGCACCCAGGCTGGGAAATGCCTGGATGAGTGCCCTGCACAGGCAGAGCCCTGCCCACAGAGCAGCTCAGGGCAGCCCTCTCCCACAGTAGCACCCCCAGGGCAGCTGCACATCGGGGCAGCAGCCAGGCACAGCACCCAGTGGCACAGCACACATGGCCCACAGCCCCCGAGGGGGCTCTGGCTGCTGCACGAGCTGGCACCTCGAGCACACCTGAGAGTACATGTCCTCCCAGTGCACCCTCTGCACCCCTGGGCTCTGCTCCTGTTGCTCCCAGCGGGGTTAGGGACGGCTGCTCACCCTGGGACCTGTCACTCCAGGCTGCTTCCAAGAATGCTCTGTGCATCCCTGGGGCACAGTGACTGACTCCACGAAAGAACCAGCACAGACAGCTTTTTGGGGACACATTTTTGGCCAGAGCACCCTGAAGCAGCCTCTTTAAAGCATCCTGGTGATTTCAGGAGGGGACAGAGTGCCTGTGCTCCTCAGCTGGCTTTGTGGCTGCTCTCTTCCTCCCACTTTCCTGTTCCAAGGGGGAGCCGCAGCCGTGTTTGGTTTTGTAGTCCAAGCTCTGGATTTATTGCTTCCAGGTCTTCATGTGTTTGTTCATGAAATGAAAGACGGCTGGGTGAGCCTGCTTTCCACTCCTCTGGCCTGCCTCCTGCAGCCCACAGGGGATCTTTCAGTCTCGGGATGACGCTTCCCTTCACATCTCACAGGCACCCAAATGCTGCATGACATCCATGGGGAGTGGTGTCCTGGGCAGATGTTGAACCTGTGCCCTGGATGTCACAGACGACATGGGAAGAGGCACTGGTACAACCCTGGGCACTGCCCAGGCACTCCAGACAGTCCTGGGGTACAGCAGGATGAGGGGCCCTGTCTGGGCGTGCTCCACTTGTCCCCTGTCCCCAGGCTGCCACTCCCCGTCTGCTGTGGCCAGAAGACATGAGCTCCCGATTAAAGGATATTTCAACCAGACGGAGGGGCCGCGGCGGCCGGGGGAAGGTGCAGCAGGAGGGGATGGGGACAGGACGCGTGAGAGACCAGAGAAGAAGCTAATTAACGCTGGAATGTAAATACAGCAGCAGTACGCTGCTCCACAGGACGTCACCCCACTCCTGGCTCTGGAACACGGGTTAGAGCTGCCCAGGACAGCTCAGGCCACATCCCTGCCGTGCCAGAACCTGCATCTCACCTGGGCACTGTGCAGAGGTGAGCAGGAGGAGGGCCAGGGGCTGTTGCAGCAGCCCAGTCCCTCTGCTGCTGTTCCTGCTCTCTCCGTTGAGGTACTGCAGGTCACACATCCACTGCAGAGGGAGGGAGTCTCAGCCTTCCCTAATAATCCTAAGAATCAATAGCAGTGTCATGGATGTGCAGAACAACAGCTCCGAGTAGAAAGGGGAACTTCTCAGCAGGATTAACTCTGAAACCCAGTGACAACACTTTAAGTATCTGTGCTATCTGCGTCCCTGCTGCTCGTTCTAGCAGATAGTTCCTACTAATGAGCTTTACTCAACAGCACTAGATTTGTCTGTAAGAGCAAACTCCAGGGATCAAAAAATAAGGTTTAAGATGCAAATATTCTGTGAGATATCCAGATTTAAATGTATTTTTTTGTTGTTGTTCCTTAGTTCAGGGATAATTTTTAAAGGAAGCAAGGAGAGATCCTCTGGAATGTGAGACAGAAAATTTTTTAAAAGAAAAGACCAAACAACATAAAATCACAGTTTTTGTTTTGGTTGGTTTGGGGGTTTTTTAGCTTAAAACCATTTAATTTGGAAAAGTTCCCTTCTGCTCACCCAGAGCAGTGTGAGCACAGATGCCCCAGCCCTTGGGAGCAGGTCACGCTCATCCTCTCCTCTCTGGTTTGCAGAATATC
This sequence comes from Pomatostomus ruficeps, assembly GCA_013400735.1. Taxonomy (NCBI): domain Eukaryota; kingdom Metazoa; phylum Chordata; class Aves; order Passeriformes; family Timaliidae; genus Pomatostomus; species Pomatostomus ruficeps. Next base: position 109,857 of record VYZT01011795.1, read on the forward strand.
ACTGGGGAAGCCGTGGGCATGCTGATGGGTGCCAGGACTGGTGGCACAGGGTGAATCCCAGCCAGCCACCTCCCTACCCAGGGCAGAGGAAGCTCAGTAGATGGGTGGTCTGTGGCAGGTGACAAAGAGACTCAAATAAGTCTCTAAAATGTCCAGCTCAGGCTGGCAGTGGGCTCCTCCTCTGTCCCGAGGTTGGACCCCAGTGCAAGGACCTGAGCTCAGACACAGATGCTGGGAGAATTCACACCCCAAGACAGGTTGTTTTTCAGTTTTCTTTAATCTTCCACATGGCTTTTTTTTTTTTTCCATTTTGAGGCAGGAGTACTAACTGCTAAGGATGCATATGGAATTTGAATATGAATGATAAGAACAGCTGTGTATATCTATTATGAATGAACATAAACAGAAATGTATAAACTGAGATTTTGGGGCTTTTGGAAGAATTAGTGCCTTTGTTCCTGGATTTTTTTCCTATCAAAGTTTGAACCAAAGCCCATTAGCCTGGACTTTCCCGCAGCCGACCAAGCCAGGAGCTTCATTTCGTCCTGGCTTTGAGCCATGCTGAATTCTCCTCAACAGCTCAGTGAGCCCTAATCCTAACAAATTTACCCAGAGAAGTGGGTCTCTTATTACACAGCCTAATTTGAATGCTTTCCAAGGTTAATTTCAGCTCCCTCTCCCTCTCCAAACATGCCTGCCCCTCCAGAGCCAGCTCCCCCCTTCCCCAGCTCCCCCCCGGCTCCCCGTTAGTGCCAGCCCGGGGGGAGCAGCCCCCTTCACCACCGAGATGGTTTTTAAACGAGAAAATAATGGGATGTGTGTCCCTGGGTCCGGACTCTGCCTGGAGGGTTTCTTAATGCTGAGCGACTTCCTCCGCAAATTAATTGCAACTTTCGTTGGGCGAAAATAGCCCTGGAAGCCCCTTCCCCACAGGCTCTTCCGACGTGATGTTGCTCAGTTCATAATCTGATTCCTATGACTCTATTCCTTCCTTCCTGTCCCCAGTGTGCCAGTGAGTGCCCGCGAGGGTGCTGGAAGGGTGACCCAGCTGGCAGCCGCGCCAGGGCCGGGGAGCATCGCTGCTGCCTGGCCGAGACAGCCCTGGCTCTTGCTTTGCAACAGACTGTGCAAGGAAACCTCAGCGTGGGGAAACTGAAACCCGGCCCAGTGCAGGGAGCAGCTGTCAGATCCATTAGGGAAGGGATAGAGAAGGAACCAGCTATGCCTGGTGGATGGTGATTGCAGGAGAGGGACGGTGGAGGGACTGTGGGGTGGCAGGGGCTCGCAGCGGGGGGTTGAAAGGGACAGGACAAGGGGCAATGGGTTTAGATTGAAAGAGGGTCAATTTAGATTAGATACAAGGAATGAGGTTTTTTCCGTTGGGGATGGTGAAACACTGGCACAGGTTGCCCAGAGAGATGGTGAATGCCCCATCCCTGGAAAGCCCAGCTGGATGGGGCTCTGAGTACCTGATTGGCTGAAAATCCCCCTGCCCATGGCAAGGGGGTTGGAATAGATGGCATCTAAAGGTCCAACCCAAACCATTCTATGATTCTATAAAAGGGAGGGTTAGGCAGAAAAAGTGTACAGAGGAGCCAGGAGCCCACCTCACCCGCCAGCCCACCTGGATGTGGCCCCAGAGATAATTTCTGCTGGCTTTTACCTGCAAGAAACACAGACTTTCCCCACCAGCTGGGCCTGGGGGCTGTCCTGGGTCAGGGTAGGTGTGGAATGGAAACTTTGCAGCCCTGAGACAGGGATTTTCCACATGTCCTCAGGCAGTGAGGTCCCAGGTACGTAGGGCAGAGTGCCCTGCCTGTCTCCCAGCTGCCATGGAGCTGAGATTCACCCAGCTTCCTCTCCTCTCCTCTCCTCTCCTCTCCTCTCCTCTCCTCTCCTCTCCTNTCCTCACATTTTTCTTCTTTATTCTCAGTTAATGCTTTTATAATTGCTCGCTCTGAGCATCACAGGTAGTGCAGTATTTCATCATCCCAGCAGGTGATGGGCCAGGAAGGGGTTTGGGATGTGCCCTGTGCCTGCCAGGGCAGCTGAGCTGGGCTGGAGTGCCAGTGGGATGAGAACAGTGCCAGGCTCTTCCTGTCAGTGATTCCATGAAGATATCATCTCTAAAGTGCCTCCACAGGTCACATCTTCTGCTGTCACGTCCTGCTGCCAGGTAACCTCCTGTGCCTGTTCCCTGTCCCTCGAAGCCTCGCTGCCCGGCAGTCACCTCGCTGAGCAGATACCCATGTTTGATGATTTTGCTCCAGGCGTACGAGCTGCACGTATCAAAGCTGAGCCACATCTTATCTCCTGGCTGTTCCTGCCTGCTCCCAGCCTGGGAATCCTGGCTGCAGGGTGTTTGCAGTGGTTCCGCAGCACTGTGTGTTGTGGTGGATTTGGGGTGCCCGTTTCAGGGTGAGGAGCACACTGGGGCAGGTCTCTAGGGTGCGGGTTGGAAGGGCCAGCACAGATGCGGCCCCATCTGCGAGGAGAATGCTGGTCATTGCTGTAAGGTCAACCTTAAATAATGGAATAATAAAAATAAGGCTGCCTGGAGGAAAGGAGAGAGCAAACTGAATCCTAATGAGGTTGCATGAACACATCAGCATGACCATTTCATGGAAATAATTTGCAAAAGGAAAAGAAAAACATCAAGTTTAGATCAAAGGATTTGGGACACAGCATCCAGGGCACAATCCCACAAGGACACCCTGGCAGAGGACATCCCCACTGAGATCCCACATCCGTGAGCTGCTCCTGCCCTGTTGTTCTAGAGAAGGTCCAGGGCAACCCTTGACTACAGAGGGTGTAGGAAAAGAGCTCAAAGGATTGAGGGAGATGCTGTTTCATTCAGGATGGGGACTGGTATCTTGTCACCAGCTTTACTGCAACCAAGTGCAGTGCTTGGTGTGAAGGGGCAGACATTTGCTTTTAGGGATGGCCAAAATTTACCAAGTTGTGGTGGCAAACACTGAAAGAGGAAGTTTTAGAAGGGAAATAAAACAGTAATATTTCAGGGCTTAAGGCAATCCTCAGTGCAAAGGCAGGAAAGTAATTAGTGCTGTAGATGGGGAAATAACCAGCATTAAATGGAAGTGGGGTGAGTGGAGGTTGGAGGGGCCGCAAGGAGGAGGATGGGCAAGGGCTCTCCAGGAGATGGCAAGGAATGAGCCTGGTGGCCCCCAGGAGCCCCCCCAGCACACCAAACCCCCCCAGCACCGTATATCGGGGCGGGGGGGGGGCTGTGCCTGCAATAACCCAGCCCTCCTCCTCCTCCTCCTTGCCTCGGCTGTGCTGGCCACAGGCCAGGTGAAACGCTCCCCTGAGCACGGCGGGGACTGGTCCAACCCCGCACAGCTCCAATTATCCCTGGCTGGAGACTTTCCAGGAATCCCATCCCCTCTCCCTCCACCGACCCTGCCTCCCCCAGCCTCCCCCCCTCAAAGCAATTTGACTTTTATAGTAATAACTTCTGAACCCTGGACTGGGGCCGTGCCAAGGAAAGCAGCAGAAAACAATGTGATGGGCCTCGGCAGGCGCGGAAACTCCAGCGACCGAGACCAGCCCTAAAATAACTTTTGAATGATTGTTATTTATTCTGGGAGAAAGTTCGTTCATTCACAATTTGGAGGGGAGATAAATGAGGGCAGGCTGGGGCTGCACAGCGGCAGCACGCTGTGGCTGTGGATGCAGGGTGCCTGCAGCGCCAGGGTAGCCAGCTCACCACGGTCCTCCTGCACATGTCCTGCTGGAAGACCTTTTTTAAAGGTATTTGGGTTCATCTGAAAGCCCTGGGCTCAAGTGGAGGAGTCCAGCTCAAGGCTGGGGGTCTGCATGTGCCACCAGGTGCAGGGGGCTGCACTTTGTGCGTCTGTGCCTGCACAAGTTTCAGTTTCCTGGGCATGCTGTTCAGCATGGTGGCTGTGCCTCGTGCCAGTGGCTTGCACACCTGCACCTGGGCTCTGCACACTGAAGCCATCCTTGTCCAATGGGCCGCAGGTGGTGCAGGCAAACTCCAGGCAGAAACAGACAGCATCCTGCTGCCAGTCCCGGTGAGTATCAGTGCGTGCACTGCAGCTGTCAGCCAACATCAGCTGGGCAAGCAGCAAGTGGTGTAATCTCAGTAATTCTGCAGCTCTGGGCTGCCACAGCTTCCCTGCAATGCACAGGGGCTGATCCAGTGCTCCCGGAGGAGCCTTGAGCAGCCTGGGCAACCCTGGGCGCATCTGAATCAGGGACAGTCTCCAAAAGGAGGCAGGCAGCCAGCCAGCCCTCAGCACTGCCGTGCTGCTTGTGCAAGTGTGTTTTATGGTCCCTGTCACCACGGGCTGGGCACTCGCCGGGATCTGGAGTGCAGTGGTGACTCTGCCAGACAAGGCTCAGGCTGCCTGTTACTCTCGGGTATGGACAGATGAGCTCCCTTGTCAGGTTTAGAGAACAAATGCTGGGGAAACCTGGTCTCTGCCTGCTGGGTGACGGGTGACAGAGACTTCACAGCATGGCTCTGTGGGCAGCTGGGCGGGAGAGGGACAGACAGTGACCTGACTGGGTATGAGGGCCTTACCAGCTCTATGTGCAGATCATCTCCAAGAATGACACACATCCAAGACTACGAGTACCTCAGGGGCAAGGGTTGATCCTGGTCCACTGTGGCGTGATGCCGCAGTGACAGGGGACAGCATTGCCATCATCACCTACCCTGCATGTCAGATCTTGGAGAGTGTACTGTCCTGGAGTGGGAAAACGCCGCCATAACCCCTCCCACCAAGAGAACAGCAGCACTTGCCTGGACCACCCTTCTGCTCCTGCTGCCTCCAGTCTGGGGGACCTTGCTGAGTGCCACCAAATGTTTTTGCTTCAGAATTGACATATGGGCACTTTGGAGCTGGGGGCCTGGAGCTGCAAAAGGGGATGATTCAGTGCTGCCCTTTGCAGAGTTAGGAGGGCACCAGTTTTTGTTTAGCAACACAGTCCCTCTGGCACTGGATAAACTGTCACCCGGCTGCCCTGGCATGGGGACAGCAGGGTTAACGTGGGGTCACACACGGGGTAGAAGCAGCCCTTGGAAGCACCAGCCAGCTGGCACACACAGCTTCCTTCATGGCACAGTGCCCGCGACGGTGAGACTGGCCCTGCTGGGCCACATCCCTCATCCTGCCAGGCAGGAAAGGCTTTGGCCCCATGCTCCTCCTCGCCTCTCCGCATCCCCTGCCCTCTGCCCTGCCACCGCTGTGGACAGCCCAGTGCTTGCCAGATGATTTCCAGCCTCACTGCTCTTCAGGCTGTCTGAACAGCTCGTGATCTTGGCAGGCGGCACAGAGTTCTACCAGTCGTTATTACAATGATTATTTGTGTCTTCCCAGCTCAGAAGGGCTTTCCTCTTACCTCGCCCCTGGCTGGCCTCGAGCCAGGTGGGACTGTGGACTGAGCAAGGGGAGAGGGCAGCAGCCTGCGCTGTCAGAGCAGGGGGCTGCAGCGGGATGAAGGAGATGGGGCAGAGGGAAGAACAGATATTGTCCCTCCTCCTGAATGCTCAGATTGGAAATCAACACCCTCTTGGTTAATTCATTAGCTTTGATTAGCAACTCTGAAGCTGGGACCAGCTAATGGGCTCCCTCCTGCTGGTAAATCTCCAAAAGGAGTTCAGCAAGGTTATCTGAACCAGGAATGGCGAGGGCAGGATGGGGATGAGTGCAATTGAATTAGGAAGCTGTTAAATGAAGAAGCCAAACTGAGCCAGAACAGGGCCATTGCAAAATGTCCCCATGGCTAAAACATGGGGTAGAGCATCATTAAAACACGGGGCAGAACACAGCACCATGGTTGCACTCATCTGGGCCAGGGCTGGGGGCTGGGGCAGAAATTCCCTGTGGACACCAGCCCAGTCTGGGGCTTGGGGTCAGGTTTGCCAGCTCCATCCCATGCAGATCCCTTTGCCAACACCATCTCCCTACATGGACTGCATCTTCCTCCAAGTGGGGTTCCTCTGTGGCCTGGGTTTTGCTGTTGATTAAATTAGCTCAGCAGTAACCTATTTGTGATGATGATGTGAGGTAGCGACCTTCAGTGTTTTCATTAAAATATACATGTATATATTTGTTTTCTGCGGTTATGAATGTAATTCCACAACCCACTGTGGAGCCGGTAATTTTCTGGCTGAGGTGGGAAGTTGCTGACATCTTGTGATACATGACAAGATTGATTGTATTTGCTTACCCTTTAACCTAATAAAGAAAAATAATGTTCCTTAGTCTCACTAATTCTCTATAAACTTGGATATCACTTTAAATCAGCTGGAAGTGCAGGCGCTGAACCGTATCATTGCTGGGGCAAGAATCTTGCTCCCCAGGGCCTCTCCAGGTCCCAGGTGAAGGGGAGCAGTATGGCAGCATTGTCCCAGGAGTGCCGAGCACCTCTAGGTCTGAGAGGACCATGGTGGTCGTGACAGGGAGGTGGCCTCTGCACCCTGTGCATCCTGCTCACTAGGAAAGCATTAACCAATTTACTGCTAATTGTGTTATCACCAGCACATCGGAGCAGCTGCTGGGGCAGCACAGGCCAAAGCAAACACGGCCCAGTGCCCTGAGGACACGGAGCAGTCAGAGGCAGCTGCACCTACTCTCAGGTTTCCAGGTCCCATATCTCCCATCGCAGTGGTCCAGTTGGCCTCTGGAACAAAGGAGGCTCCACAGGACAAACCCAGCCAGTAATGCAGTGAGCAGGAGGGACACTGCAGAAGGGAGGGCAGGAGCTGCCCTGGCCAAAATCTGGGCTGCTGCCCTGACACCAGTGCCTGGGTGACCTTGGGTGTGCTGCACAGCAGGCACCATGCCTGCAAAACCTGTGCCTTCCTTCACTGGGAGATCAGATGTAAGAGGGGAAGGAGCAGGCTGGGTGTCAGGATGTATGTGGCAGTGGGTCTGCCATCCCAAAACACCATCTCCCCCATCTTCCCTTCCCAGGGACAGCCCTCTCCAGGGGGAAGGAATTACAGGGCAGGGCAAGCAATGCCACTACAACACACTTCCCCTCAGTTACCCATCCATCCTCTGGGGGATCATCATTCCTGAGTCGTTCTTACTCAGTTCCTCACCCTGCACCTGTCTTGGCTTCTCCGACCTTCTCCACAACACAGCACACAGCAAACAGGGCACGTGTGTGTCCCCAGATCAACAGCATCAGGGTATTGCATTGCCTCACAGTGATGGACTGTGCCCCTGTCAGGGTGCTCCTGGCCTGGGTGTGTGGATGAAAGGTTTTCCCTGCTCTGCAGCAGAGCTGGCAGGGAGCTGGTCACCTGTCCAGCATGGTGGTTTGCCAGCCAGATGCCACCCAGCCGGGAATTGCCTTTGCCTTTGCTGGTGTGCTTAAAAATAACCCACTAGCTTGTCAAGGTTATAAAGAGAGAGAACAAATTGCTTTCTGAGTTGATTAAACTGCTCAGCGTGGCTGCGCACACGGCGCTCTCCGTACGGCTGGGACAAGACGGAGTCTGGCGCGTTAATTTGCACTCGGCAGTTCCTGTGCTAATAAGGGCTTGATGAGCTGCCTCCTCATACCCTCATCACTGGCCCCTCCGAGCAACGAGCAACGCTTGACTGGGCCCTGAGGCAGTTGGGGCACTTTGTCTATTCAAAATGCCTTTTTTTTTGTTGCTTTTCCGTTGCTTTTGAGCAGTGCCATGTCCGGAGCTGCCCTGGAGCCACTGGACCAAATCTCCGGAGGATTTCAGCAGGTCCCTACTTCATCCCAGGGCAGCTGAGAGAGTACAGGCAGAAGCACACTCCAAAACTCAGCTGCAAGAAGAAAAACCCACCCGTGGCCACAAATTGCTGCCAGATATTTCTCCATGCCAGTGCAACAGCCGCCCTTGCCGCCGCGCCTCTCAGCATCACCCCACGATGCTGCCGCCGCAACGGGGTCTCCGTGCTTGAAAGAGGTTTCCAAATATAACCAGCCCCTCGCCTACCCCCACCCTCCTCCTGTAACTTTCTGGGAAAATCCCTTTCTGCCTAAAATTATCCAGATGTGCTTTACAGCTCGAGGGGAGTTTGTGGGAAAAATACGAGGTTTGCTGGATGAGATGTTTCCTGAAGTGTGGGGCTGGGAGCTGGTTCCACTTTGGAGCAGACCCGCGCCGCTCACGCGCCGCCGCTGCCAGAGCTTGGCTTAGTTAAACCAGATTGAGTTTATCTCTTAATAAGAACTAGGGAATGAAAGCGCTTTTTCTTTTTTCTAACCTTTTTTTAATTCATACTCTGTGTTGGGGACAGGCAGAAAAAGATTTTCTAAGCAGATTGGTGCTTCCTAGCGCTCTGGCTCTGGTGTCCTTCTGGTAGATGTCCTTCGTGGTTTATGTAGTTTATCAGCTCTGTGGGCTCCTACTGACACCCTGCACCCCAAAGGGCATCCTAAGGAGCTGGCATCAGGGATCCATCCAGGGCCAAATTGGGGGCCAAATGGTGCAAAGCGATCCAGGGGCTGCGTCCTTCAACTAATGAATCAATTTTCAGTGACGACGAAGCAGCGGTGGGTGCAGACCCTGGGGTAGGGGCTTCACATAAATCGTAGCAATTTGCTGGCTCTGCCACTCTAAATCCTGTCTAATTATACCAAGTGCAGCATCTGACATTAATTTGTTACAGTGTGTGTGTATAGAGCACCAGACATTTTGGGGATGGATTTAAGAGCAGCCTTCAGATCTTTGCCCTTGCAATCCACTGCCAGTCACAAAAGACTGCATTTGGCCTCCTAGTTACCTGCCTATATTGGAAAATTGGTTATTTTGAAGTCTAAAATATTATTATTATTTACATCTACAATCATTTTACAGATACAAAATTCAAGGCTTCATTCAGACATCTTTTGAGGGGCAGGAGGGGAATAAAAACTAAAAAGTAATATTGGCCCTCTCTGCTCCTAGCTGCCCTTTTCAGTCTCTGAGCTGTAAAATAAGATTGACAGTGACTTCGAGACACCAGCAGCAAAGCATAGCTCGGGTCACAAGCCTGCAGAGCACTCTGGAGGGGAGAATGCCTGGGAACCAGGCTGAGGAGTAGCTGGTGTGGACTGAGCCGTGAGATGTCAGGTTTTTAACCAGCTTGCTGGAGCTCTTTGAGGATATTACTGCTTTGCTAGATAAGAGAAATTCAAGGGATGTGCTATACTTAGAGTTTCAAAACACACTTGGCATCAGTGCAGATCAAAGCCGAATAGTACAGGCAGCATCCCGGAATAGAAGGTGAAAGAGGGAAAAGATTTGGAATTTACTGTGAGGAAAAAAAATACGCTGAAACCAACAGCACAAGGCTGCTGAGCTAAAAATAGCAAAGAAGGTATTAGCAGTGGCTCCACACACAAACTGACACTCGGCTCCGCTTCCCAGCTTGGGGAGAAACCTTCCGTCCAAGAGGGAGATGCTCAAGGAAAGCACACCAGTTCCTGGAGAGTCCACTGCCCCAGCCTGGTTCCCAGCTGAAACCAGTGGGGACCAGTAAGGTTTGGGCGACCCCCAGCAGGGCATGCACTGTGTCAGTCTGTTCCCTCCAGCAGCCTATCATGTCCCTGCCATGTCAGGTTATCAGTGCCCCCCCAGCAGCTGTTTCCAATCCCATAAACTGGAACAGTGCTGCTTTGTCAGCTCCCATGCCAGTAGCCAGCCATGGCCAGGAGTTTTATACAATCGTGCTCTGCCCTGGGATGTGGTGCTGCCACCACCGCAGTGGGGCTGGGGCGTTCATGCCCTCTCCACGGTGTCACACACCAACTGCTTCTTCAGCCCTTCCTCTTCCTCACTGCCGCTTGGTGCTCATGGCAGCAGTGATAAGTGTGTCCCTCACTACCGAGGCTGGCCAGGGGTGCCCAGGGAAGGCAGGGTGACTACCCCCACATCCCTGTGTGGTACCGCTGGTCGGGGCTGTGTCTTAAGACAAACTTTCCTTATAATGTCCGGCCAGCAAGGAGGAATCACATTCTTCAAAAGTGCTCTTGAAGGACCGCAGTTGTATCAGAAACCTGCAGCAGAGCCAGAAGTACTGGGGGAACCCCTCTAAAGCATCAGCTGCCGGGTGACAGGGTTCAGCTGGGGGAGATCACAGCCAGGGAAAGTCCCATGGAGGGACACCTGTCAGTGGTAGATGGGTGGGGCTCCTATAAACAGCTTACATGCCCCTGGCTGTGTGATGGGGTGTTCCTTGTGGAACAGAATGATTTGGGCTTGAAATTAAGGAGGGCTTTGTCTCCTATGTGCTCTTCCTGTCCCTCTTCTGCTTGTGGGTTTGAAGGTGAAAGTCATTCTGCCCTCCCTGGGAGGGAGGGGTATTTCTGAAGCACCTCAAGCCATGGAGCCCCTCCTCTAGGTTAGTGCAACTGAGCTAATTGCAGCCCTGCAAGGGGCGGGGGACAGGCAGGCAGGGCCTACCACACAGGACACCCTAACTCCTGCTGTGCTGAAAGGGACAAGTCTGGTGGAGAAGAGGTGCCAGGGACTGTTGCCACATTCCCCATGGATTCTGGCAGCTCCTGTGGTGGCTGGAAAAGGATTTAACCCTGTACCCCTGCAGCAAAGCAAACACCTCCACTAAAAGGGCTGGATCCCAGGGTGATGGCATGTACTATTTCTGAGAATGGGCATCCTTCATCCCAGGGCATCCCTGAGCCAGACCCCATCCCAGGGGTGACAGTTCACCCTGCCACATGCCTGGCACTGGGGCCTGGAGCACAGGGACTGTTCCCCGGGCTAGGGGTGGATGCTGGAGCCGTGCCAGGAGCCAGCCGTCCCAGCCCCACCACACGCCGCCACGTTTCCTCTCGGCCATGCCAGGCTCCTGCCAGCTGAGTTTGAGGTGAGGCATTAACACTGGTATCTCTGTTAATATTGCTATAAAGCAATAAAGGTAACTTGATTGCGGAAAGGCAGGGAGACCAGTGGGTTTGGAGCTGTTCCACAGTGCTGCTATTAGAAAGCTCGAAATGAGAGTTATTAAATTACTGCCAGGTACTGCAGGTTTTTCCTAACAGGGAGACTTCAGCTTGGCTCAGAAACTTAAGCTCTGGTTTGTTCAGGTTAATTAAAAGAGAGTTGGACATCTTCCAGGGCCTTGCTTCTCATTACTGATGGCCACCCCCTCCTGTCCAAAGCCTGGGTAGAGTGTGCCATGAGAACCCATGAGCATCACCCCACTGAGGGACGCTGAGGGGGCATTGGGCATCATCACTGGGCAGGGTTGACAAGCCAGGGAAGCCAGACTGGATGTCCTGTAGGATGGTGACCTGAGTGTCACTTGCAGTCCCCTGGTGCCTTTGTGCCATCCGTCCTGGGATGCTGTTCCTGAACCCATGGAGCATGGCAGGTGCTGGGGCTGGGATCCCTGCCCTTTTCCTCAGGTAGGGGCTTCAGGAACCCAACACGGGTAGCAGCCAGAGGTGTTTGTAATGCTCTGCATTTGCTGGTTGCCCCTGGTCCCCAGAAAATTCCTGATTCCTTTATAGGGAAACAAGAGGCAAGTACAGTACAGTGAGAGAATGGCTGGTGGGAGGCAGGGGGCAGGCAGGCAAACAGTGCCCATGCTGTCCATCTTCCCACCCTTTTTATTGCATTGCTCTTGGCATCTGACATGTCCTTGCTGCTGCACAACTGGCACTTAGGGATTCATGTGGCCTCTCATCACAGAGAGCAGGAAACACAGTGCAAACAGGGAAGAGAGGGCAATTTGGTCTGGCTTTGGAGAGGATTGCCTTGTCTGACCGGGAGCAATTTTCCTTTCACCTGTGTTTAGTCATCCCCGCTGCTGCTTTGACTCCTGCCTCAGCCTCTGCAGGTATTTTCCTACTCCCTCACGGGGTGATGGAAAATTTTCGGCAGCCCCTCTCCCTGCCCTGGAGCAGATCACCTGCATAGTAGCCTTTGAGGGGCTGGGGGTGCAGGCAGGTGGCTGTTCTGCCTGGCCCCCTCTGGCTGGGAACTACGGACAGAGGGGCTGGGGGCTCAGGGCTGCACTGACCCTCCCTCCTCCTGCCTGTCTTTGATTTCCTGGTGCCGGGGAGAGAGAAGAGGATTTACCCAGCAGTTACCCAGTCCCAAAGAGCTCCCATTGTGTTCTTCCACCATGGCTCTCTCCTGCTCTGCCTGACCTCCAAGCAGTGGAGGACGAAGTCGGTGGCACACCTGAGTGGGGCTAAGCTGGGTCCCCCTGGTTTGTCCTGCTGTCCCTGGGGAAATGAAAAGCAACCAGGGATGTGTGGTGCAAGGAAGGTGCATCCTGCTGTCAATCGAGCACTCCGGGGAAGAGGGTATGGGGTGACCCCCAAGTCAGGCTGCCGTGGTGGAGAAGGATTCTGTCTCCATCTCCTTCCCAGAAACAGCTTTGGGAGAGCAGGGAAGACTCCCAACCCTGCGACTTCTCCACCCACCCCAAAATTTCCAGGTGGCAGAGTGTTGCCTGGACTTGGGACCAATACTATGGAAGGGCTGGGGCCAGTTGCCCTGTGTCTGAGCACTCCCAGGTCCCCAGCAGGACAGTGGGAGAGGGCGGGTGAAAGGGATGCTGTAGCTGCTTGCTAGCCCCCGGCAGCACCCGCCCCTCTCCTGCCCTGGCCAGTCTGCCGGAGGTGCGGATAAATGCCGCTCATGGCTCCGTTAGTGACTCAACCTCCCAAAACACTTTTTGGACTCATTTTCCCAGAGAGAGTTTAATGGGGTTTGTCGTGCCAAAACCCCAAGCTATGCCTCACTTTCATCCCCTAATGCAAGCCATATATCAAGAGACACTAACAGAGCAGGGAGGGTTTCTGACAAGGGGATCCTGGGAACAATCAGCCAATACCCCCCTCCCCAGCCTGCGCCCCCCCTGTTTTGTGCATTCCTGGTAATGTAAATAGAGAGGCGAGCGCTCGCAGCCATCCTCGGACCCGAGGAGCCCGTCTGGGGACGGCGCCAGCAGCTCTGCTGTCAGTCTGCTCTCGGGGGCTTTGGCTGGTACCGTTTGAAGTGTCTCAAGTATCAGCGTCAGCGTTGTGTCCCTGGGGAGAACGTCCCCGGGGCCAGCAATGTCCCCGCACTTCCATGTTGCATATACTCAGCCGTTAGGAGGTGGGAAGGTCCAGCTCAGCCTAAATAGTCCATTTTCCCCCCTGAAAAGCCACCCCTCCTGCCAAAATAGCCTTCCTCCTAGCAAGCCATGAGATGAGGATGAAGGATGCAGCCCTGGCATCCTGAGGGGCCCTTGGGGCCCTGAGCCCCATTGGGGTAGCAGCTGCCAGGTTTACTTCCTTCCATGAGCACCCTGGGCTGCCTCCAAGCCCTGGCTCTCATGGGGGGACAGATGCAGCTTCCTTGCTTCAGCGAGGTGGGGGTGGCTGATGCAGCAGGTCAGGACTCTCACACCCTATTTAGTGCAGCACTGGGTCCTGGGGAGCAGGTGGTGGTTTGACACTGTGTACCATCTCCAGGGTGGGTGGGTGACCCTTTTGTGGTGTTTTATGAGGCATGGGAAAATCCAGAAGACTGACTTTTCTTAATTTGAACACCTATGCGTTTGCTTGCTGTGCATGTCAGCAGTGTGGGATTCAGCTTTCCTGAAGGATGTTGGTTGTGTATGGCACTGTGTCACCTTGGAGGGGACCTGCAAGCCAGCCTGGACATGCAGTTTTATTCCCACAAACTTCACTCACCATCCCACCAGAAACCCAAAGCTTCTCCAGGCAGGGCCAGGGAACCCAACTGGGCACACTTCATCCTTCTAAGGGAAAAACAATTTCAAGCCAAAAAGCCTCCCCTGGGAGAGTTTCCAAAACAAATCTCAAGCCTTGGCTCACCATACGAAAGCAAGAAGCCTCCTGAAGGTTTTCCTTTAGCTTGTCTGGATGAGAATCCCCAGACAGCCGGGGCAAGGGACATGAGACCCAAGGTGCCACCAGTGCCAGTCCCTGATCCCCAGGGCAGGAGGTGCAGACACAGCTGGGAGTATCAGGGTGCAGAGGAGGCTCATGTGCTGGGAATAGGGTGGGCTCTGGCTGTGATGTCCTCACAAAGTCCCAGGCTGGCAGGAGAAATCCCTGAGTTGAGCACCTTGGCTGTGGAGCTGAGGGCCTTGGTGAGCACAGGCAGCCCATGGGACCACGTGTGCCTGGGAGAAGGTCTGAGGAGAGAAGGAGCTGGGATGATGGCAAGCAAGTAGGCTCATGATGAGGAGGAGAGACCCAGTGGGGATAGGGACCCCTCAGGACCACCTTCCTGTTCCCCAGCCTGCCAGGCAATGGGGACGGAGACTCAATGGAATGGAACTGCTCCCCTCCATCATCCACATGTCCCCAGCAAGGCTGCAAGGAGTTCTCCCAAAGCAGAGAAGGGGTGTGATACCTCTGAGCTCCCTCCTGACTCTGTTGGGTGTCAGTATCTCAACCGAGGCTGGGGAGAGCAGGAGGAGGAGGGCTGCAGTGATTGCTTAGGAATCATAGGAGAGCTTGTCCCCAGCTGCAGTCAAAGCACTCGTGGGGCAGGAATGGCACTGTACCAACTCATGGCTGAACCAATGCTGTTCTGAGAAAATGCCACTCAGCTTCATGCCAGTGAGGGGTGTCCCCAGGTGAACACCTTGTCTCTGTGGGAGCCTTCCCCAGAGCCACCAGATCAGAGTGGCACTGATCTGGCTGTCCCTGGCCTTGCCCTCTCCCACACACCCACAGAGAACTCTGTGATGGGGCCGGTGATGCTGGGTGGCCCTGGGGGACCCCAGGGAGCACACGGGGGAGGGGATCTGCGAGGGGTTTATTTGCTGGGACCAGCCCTCGGCAGCCCTGAGCTTTACGAGGCAGCCGATGCGGCTGCTTCCTTGTGAGCTGCAGCAATAAAGCTTGCCGGGGGGTCAGAGGTGACACTGACTGCTCTTAAGTGGCCAAAACCGGTGGTCTGTGATGGAAACTGAACTTCTAGAGCCATAATCAGAACCAGAGGGGTTAAATTCCAATGGCTGAATAGCAAGGACTTAGCCTAAACATCTCCCCCATCTTGCTCAGTCTGTCCCAAACAGGATCCTGCAGCATGTGGTTGTTTGGGCAAGGTCAGGCTGCTGGCATGCGAAGTGTGTGTGCCATATCTCCCTGCTGCCTTGGGATCAGACATCGCCAGGGCCGCCAAATTTCCTCCATCTCGGTGCACTGTTGCACTGGGTAAACACCTCTGCAGTGCTTGGGAAATTCAGAGCAACCTGCAAATGGATGCAGAGTTAAGCATTTGCTGGTTGCTCTCCAAAGCACCAGGGTGAGGTTGATGCTGAAAATCTGAGCCCTGTAATTGTATTGTTCTGCCCGAGTGATATCTGAAGGGCTGGCTGGTTTGTTTGCGTGTTTGTTTGTAGTGCAACTATCAAAGGAGGTCTCAGCGGTGATGAACACTGCTTCTAAAAAGGGCCTGCCCCGGAGCCAGCACCAGCCCTTCTCCAGGTCGAGCCACTACACGTCCCCATAAGCATAACCCGTCCTACCAGTGGCGGCTCCAGAGGCATACCAGCATTCCCGCAGGATTGGGGGATTGCCTGCCATGCCTGAAAACAGGTTCCAACATCGCTGAGCACTTCCAGGAGAACCCTGAGAAGAGCTCTCCGCGGGGCCCAAGCAATGGATGAGAAAGGATATGGCCAAAATGTGGCTGTGAAGAGGAAGAGGGAGCAGGGAAGTTGACAGAAGCAGGGCTGAGCAGATGCACCATTGTATTTCCTCAGTTGTGGAAAGCTGACAGACACTTCCCTGCCCCCTAGAAAAAGACACCAAAGAAATGCAAACATGACCATACATCCCAAGGTCTGTGTGCCAGCTAGAGCACAGTCCTCGGAGGAGACCTGGCTGGACCTCTCAGGGGCTGATTTTCCTGTTGGCCAACCCAGTGGGGAGGAGGGAAAGCCCTTGGCAGCATCCACTGCACAAAGCCACCCCCCACCCCAGCACATGTGTCCAAGAATCCAGGCACCTCCAGCTCACCAGGTCCTGGTTTCTACCTCCAGGCTGTGTGAACAGCCACTACTCCCTGTGGCAGGAGGTTAGCAGAGGGCCAGGCAGGCTGCTGAGCGTTAGCATCGGTGTGGTTTATTACACTCATTAATGATGTGGAGAAGGCAGCGTGTTAGCAAAAACGTGACATATTTAGGTTAGTTAAGGCTGAAGGACTTTGCTGCTGTGGGAAAGGATTGCACGAAGATATATGACATTCACCATGGGCCTGTGCGAGATGATGCATCTTGGATAGACTAATCAAGATAATTCACATATATTGTCCTAAATTAATTATAGCCACTAAGTACAAGCCCAACATGTCGATGCAGACAGCTCAATTAACAGCTCTTATTCAATATATGCTGATGGTCAAAAGAGCAAAGAAAAGATTACAATGGGCAGAGAGCATGGAGTAAAGCACTGGAAATATTGCAGTACCACCACTTAAATAAACGGCTTTGCCAGCACATGAAGAAGCTGAGGGTGAGGGTGATGGGCACAGGGCAGTGTGGAGAGAGGCTAAAAGGGGACAACAAGGGACCTTCTTTAGCCCTCTTTTCCTGATAACCTCTTAAAAACAGAATAGATCAAGTATATGAAGCAGATTTTTAAATAGCAAGGGAGAGGGGTGGGAAGAAAAAAGCTATTTTAGAAAGCAAGTGCTGTTTGGGTGGAGCAGGAGCAGAGGTTCCCGTTCGTGCAAAGCAGTGACCCCAGGGCTCAGTGCCCGTGTGCGGGCCAGGGTGTGACTGTCCAAGGAGAAAAGGTGAAAAGAGAAGAAAGATGAGTACAGTGGGTGAGACAAGGACTGCATGCTTCATCCTGGCTTGATAAAGGATGTGGAAAAGTTGGAGAGGGCTCAGGAATATGGGAAACTGCCTTTGACTAAGAGCTTGAGTCAAGCCCCTGCCTATTTTTCTATCACAGCAGAGGTTAGGATGTGACTCCATTGCAGTCAGCACATGCTGAAGGGAAGGGATTTCTTTCAGTCAAAAACACGTATTGAAACCCAGTATCCAGGACTGGTGCAGGTCTTGCACCATGGCAGGAACTCGCCGGGGCTGGGAGACCTCTCTGTCACCTATTCCATGCAGCTGAGGGGCTTCCTGCAGCCTCACTTCAGTCAGCCTCCCTTTCCCTGGACTCTCAACAGGGAACTCTGACACCAGGTCCCTGTACCCTGAGGCAAAGGGTTTCATGCCTGAGCCCAGCACTTGCTGTGGGAAATCTTTGGGCTGATTTCCCTCCTGTGAGACTCCAGCCAGCATCATGCAATCTCTTTTCATTCCTATTTCATGAGATGTGAATAATTAATGAGAAACACAATGCGGGGAGGATAAGATGAATATATATATGTATACATACACTCACACACTGCATATATATATGCATATATAGTGTTAGAAATAAGCAAGGCTCAAATATATAGGGAATGTTGTGGAGCAGCAGCCACGAAAATGTGGGGTAAAGAGCAGGAGCACAATAGAGGGTCATAAAACGCAGGTGGAGGGGTTTGAGGGTTGTAGAGGATGGGATACAGGTGCTGTCTCCTATGGCAGCAGGGACCTCCAGCCTTCCCAGCTGGCCCAGGAGCTCATCACAGGCAGAGGGATCTCCCCCAGCTCTTCCCCAGAGCTGTGCAGGGAGGGCAATGCCAAGGGCTACTCCTGCATTGCCCTGGGGAAGGGGTGAGATCCTGGTGGGCTCCTGTGCTGCAGTGGGAGGTGAAGCCCAAGGAAGGCTGAGAAGCAGCATCTCTGGGAGCTGAGGTTTTGCATCCCTGACCAAACCACCCTCCACAGCCTCTCGGCAGCTGTCCAAGCCCGTGCAGCCGTTACTGTGCCTGTGTGCAGTTGAGCCTCTCATCAACAACAGGCAACTGAATTGTGTGTGTGAAACCCAGAGACTCTCCCTTCAACTGTACAGAAAATCCCATCACCTGCTGCATCCGGCTCCCAGCCGCCGGCCAGGCCTGACTAGTGCTAATTGGCAGTCATTAATTAGCCTTCTGGCAGGCCCTCACCCTGTGGACTTGCCCACTGCAACCTGCCAATGCAAGAAGAGAGCTGGTGTCCCCCTGCCCCACATGGACTGCTGGAGCCTGCCCTGAGGAGGGGAGAATCCCCCAGCCTAGCCCCAGTCTGGGGGATGTGGACAGGGAAAGGGATGGCTCCTGCTGCCTGCCCGCAGCCGCTCTCTGGGGTTAGGCACCAGAGTAATGGAAAACCAACTGCCTTCTATGAAGCTTCTCTGAGCTAACCTGGAATGATCTTGTGGTGCAGCCCCTTGGCTGCTATTCTAGCTCCGATATGAGCCATGGCAGAATGGAGGTGGGGCAAGGGGCAGACACTGGGCACAGGGAGAATTCCAAAGCTGGATGATGATATCGCTGTGGGTGATGGTTCCTGAACTCAGTCACCAGCATGGTCACACCTTCACTTGCTCAGGACATGGAGTGCTTGGGACACCCCCACAGCCCTGGCTCATGTTGCATGAAATAGATTTGTAGGGCCTCTGCACCCCAGGAGGAGTTGGCCCTCATGGCCCACCCTGACCCAAGGACTTGGCCCCTTGTAACAGGAGGGTCTATGCTGGCAGGGTGTGGGGGGTCCTCACATGGGATCAGCAGGGATGCATGGCCACACACTCACTCTCACTTGCACCCCAGCCAGGCCCTGTGTCCTGGTGGCACTTGGAGCAATGCACATGGGGTCTCCATAGCCCTCTCACTGCATATTCCCCAGGGAAAGCACATGGAGCTGTGCCTCAGCCCCAGCCATGAGCTGGCTTCATGATGGGACACAGACTGTGTTTGCTCCTCCTGACAGCCTGAGAGCTGAGTGTTTTCCTCTTCGACCCTGCCCTGGATTTCCAGCTTTTGAATTTACTTCACCCCAAAAATACCCTATTATAAATAAACCCCCAGGAGTCCTCCCCTGCACAGTGTTCTGCCCAGTGCCAGTTCCCTTTTCCACCAGCTCATGTTCCCACTGCAGCAGGGTCCATGTTGGCATCACCAGCAGGACAAGGTTTGTCACCCCTTGGGTTCACCCCAACCTGGCTGTACCTGCACCAGGGTTGGGGACAGGCTGGGGCACCCGACAGCCAGTCCGGCCCATCCTGCCTTTTTTCCACAGTCGGTGGCCCCCATTTCCCAGGTCTAATTTATCACCTCACTTTTTATAAATGGGTCATTTCCCATCCCCAGCCTAAGAGACAATTGCGATGGGCCCTGGCACTGCGCCACAAGCTCCTTTCAACTTCATAGCGAGTTCATCAAAGGCCCGAGACACCATTTCCCCAAACAGTAAAAGTGTCAGGGAAAGAGGCGTGTTGGGAAGCCTCGGTGACAGCCAAGTGCTTAATTAGTGGTAATGCAAAGTTTACAGCCCCCCTCACCACCTCCCCCCTTGTTTCTGAGAAGGGTGTGAAGGGTTACATAGGTCTCTCTGCTGCTCGGTGACCCGTGATGTCCTCCAGCGATGTGGCGCTGGCGGAGGGAATGGGGACATCCCAGCCTGGCTGCTGGGACAAAGAGGAAGACAGGGAGAGATTTGCCTGTGTGGCACTCACTCAAGAGCATCCCCATCCCCTAGGTCCCACTTGTGCTACAACCCACCCCAGCACCCATGAGTGCCCCGGTATCCACAGGCATTCTCTTCTCCCTGGCTGCTGGGTGACTGGGGAATATGTGCAAAAGACCCACTGCAGGGTCAGCAGTGGAAATATTGTTTCCCACCCATCCATCCACAATCTCCTGGCTCCTGTGATGCCTTGCAGCCCCATGAGACCCCGTGGCAGAGCACTGCGCTGATGCAGGGGGCTGCGTACCACTGTCATATCCCTTTCATTCCTCTCTTTCCTCTCTTTCTTTTTTCCCAGAAATCACTTTCCGGCCTGTCACACTCCCTGCCTCTCTCTGGGTTGTTTTTAATGTATCCTTTTGGCAACAGAGCAGCCGGAGCTGTGCATGGTGACTTTGGCACTCAGAGGCAGAGCATAAGTATTAACAGAGCTGATGGCATTACAATGTTGGCACTCACTCTCTCACAGCTTCCCTAATAAAGCCTAACATCAGCCAGGACTTTTAGCCACGATGGTGCATTTAGCAGGGACTTGTCTCTGACTCCCACAGCCCCTAGACCCATCCTCTCATTGTTGACATTTCTGGGCGTCAAATTTTCCGTCAGAAGTTGCCAAATACAGATAAAGTTGAGAAAGAAAATCAAGATATTTTCTTTCACTTTATCAAGTGATACAAGGCTTTATCCACTCTGTACACAGGTGCCCAAGGCACCCAGGGGAGTGGACCACCATGGGGAGTGGATCACCTGAGGAGCACTGCTGTCACTGCAAAGCTGGAGGTACAAGGAGCAAGCAGAGAGGCCTCCATGGTCACTTGGTCAGCGAAGCACCACATCCTGCACCAGGATGAAGCTGGTCCCAGCCAAAGCAGCACCTCTGTGCCTTGGTTTCCTGCCTGTGAAGGTGCCACATTACCCTCTGAGGACATGCATGTGGCCAATGGGGATGAACAAGGTGATAGGCTGTACCATGGCAATGCTTGCTCTCCAGGTTCTTCATTCCCCCAGGGCTGGAGCAGTGCTGTGCTGATATAAAGCAGATATAAAGCTGATTTTCATTAGGGAGGAGCACCAGGTTTCATGGTGGGGCCCTGCTCGTACTCAGCAGGGCTGTGACACCAGCAGCTCTTGCCCACTCCCCAGGCACATTCCCCATGTTGGGTGACAGTGGCATCTTACCACCACCACCCCACAGCACAGAGGCAAGGCCAGCCCAGATCCACACTGGGCTGGGATGAGATCTGTGATGGACCTCCTCCCCACATGCAAGACTGTGCTACACTCTGCACAGAACATTCCTTCCTGGATGAGCCCACAAAGGAACCTGGCAGCTCCCTGGCACATCCCACCAGGCCGCAGCTCCCTGCTTCACCTCCCTGGACTCCAGTTCCTGAGTGCTGGGCTCTCCCCCCGCCACCCTCCTCGGCACGGCTGGGGCCTTGCAGCTACAACCAGGAAACTATAAAACTTTACAGAGTGCGGCTGGAGAGAAACAGGAATTGCTGCAGTGACTGCCAGAAGGACCAGCGTTAGATTCACAAGATTTTCCAGGGCTTGGACTCGCCAGGAAGGGATTTATCCACCTAGGAGGAGCTGTAAAAACTAAAATTAAATTCTTCATCTTGGAAAGGGAGGGGGGAGAGAATGAAGAAACTGCTTGACCTCCCCCCAAATGCTCTGCTGGAGGCCAGGAACCTGGGGGGATGTGGGGCACCCATGGCTGCACCTGCCCAGCCCCTAGCTGAGGGGTCCCTGAACCAAACATTGTGAGTGGGTGCTGCCTGTCCTGGGGGGTACACTCAGCACCCCTCCAGTCTGACTATCCTTTAGGGCATAATCTGGAGGTCTGTGTGGGTGCCACAGGGGAGGGCTGAAGTCAGTGTCCTCTCCCTGGTCCCTGTCCCCATTCCCCATTGGTCCACCTCATGTGCTGTCATGCCTGATGTAGGTGTAGATGGTGCTGGGAATGATGTGGGGGCAGTTTGGGACTCCAACAAGGAATAAGCAGGAATGTTCCACCTGGCATCCCAGCAGCTTCATTGGGGTGGTTTTCCATGGTGTTCTGGGGTCAGTGAGTGGTTAGAAGGAAAAACAACATACTGCCCTGTGGATCACAGAGATGTGCCACAAGCATCGTGGGTAGCCATTGCAGGGGACAAAGCAGTACCTGGCTGGGTCAGGAACTGCTGCTTTCTGATGTGGTGCAGCTGATTGGGGGACTACATCTGGTCCCCAGCTCTGGGCCATCTGAACTGTGGCAACCTCCCCCACTCTGCACTGTGGCCAGGCAGCCCAGGTCTGACGCCCTGCCAAAGGACAGCAGATCCCCTCCTGTGCCAGGACCACCAGCTCTCAGCCTGGGGCTATTTTGGGACTCAGCATAGTCCCAGGTGCACCTTTCTTCCTGTCAGCTTTCCCTGACTTCTCCTCCATGCTGGTGTGGGGTGGGCAGGTCCTCCCTCACCACTCTTCTCCTCCCCATCCCACCAGGCTCACATGGAGATTGTGGGCAGGGGCACACCAGGGTCACCCAGCCACAGGCCTGTTCAACCGGCCCTGTCACCCACGGGCTGCTGGAGCAACACATCTCACATTCCTCTACACCTCCTCACTGGGTTTTCCCCAGTATAATGGTGCACACTAATGCTTTTAGGAAAAGCCCGCACTGCTGCAGGTTTTGAGGGCCATTTCCCATGTCAGAGGAGCCAGGATGGCCAGTACAGCATGCTGGTCAGTGTGCTGTGGAGAGGACTGTGCTGTGACAGGCTCTTTTTAGGAAGTTTGCACTCTTAGGGCAGTAAATCTTGTGTCACTGATCTCTTTACAACTAGCTGAATCCTTGGAGCTTCACTGCTGAGCACCATGGGAAAGCATCCCAACACAGGGAGAAGTCAGGCTGCTCCTCCAGACATGTGGAGGCAAAGATCAAACAAGGCTTACTTGGAAACCTCAGCAGAATTGTGCCAGAGGACACAAAGGATGTCCGGGTCATGCCAAAGCTGCAGGTCTGCCATTGCTGGCTCCCAGGGTGAGCCAGGCTGTGCTGGGGCCCCAGCAGGTCCATCTGCCTGGCTGGTGGAGCAAAGCATGGCATGCCAGCGATTTGTTTTGTACTCAACCTTTCAGGCTGGAAAGTCAAGGGAAACCTGAAGATGTGAAGTTTATGTGCAAAATCCATCAGCTGAGTGCTTGGCTGTTCACAGTGCCACACTGCTGGCATCCTGCCCCACCAGGACACCCAGGTGCTGTTTTGCGGATGGGCTTTGAAGAAATTTTTCTTTTATTCCAATTTTTTTTTTTTTTTTTGCCTGCAATAGATTTTACACCAAAAGCATGGAAGCACTGCTGAGAAAGTATGTATCAGGGAATGCTCCTTTGTTGCTTATTCTGGTTTTCTTTCTATTTTCCGCTTGTCACTGCCAGTGCAAGCTCTCAAAATAACTGGCTACTTTAAACCAAGCTACTTTGTTCCCTGGCTGAGCACCGCTGGATGCCAGCTGGAGAGGGAGGGAGGTGAAGTGTCAGGGCCCTGCAGAGAGTTTTAAAGGAGGTTTGCAGTGACGGGGACAGTGTGTTACACCCTGAGTCCTCCGAGCTGCTCTCACCCTTCTTACCAGCAGGGCCCTGTGTTGTGGGATTTCCCAAGGAAGCACTGAGCTTGCAGGTTCTCAGCTAGTCCCCTCTCTGCCACCACCCAAACTTCATCCAGGCTCCAAGGGGACAGCCATGGGTCTGCATCCCTATGCAGCCTGCAGGCATCCCCTGTGGACTCCTCACAGTCCCACCCAACTTCAGACCCCTGCCCTCAGGACTGCCCCTTTCCCACCCTCGCACCGTCTGCTTTGCAGCAAATTGTTTAAACCATGAAAGCTCCTGAGCGCTGGAGGGAAGAGGTGGGATGGAGGCCACACAGCTCCCTTGACCCCAGTTAGTGTGGGAAAGGGCTACAGCAGAACTGGTTAGGAACTGGCAGCCAGCCCCAGGGGAAGCAACAGCTAAGCCTGGGCTTATCCCTCTCAAGCCAAGCGCCAGGGCAGCGGATGCAAATCCCAGGCAGGCCAGGAATTGCCTGGCACCTCTCCCAGGCTGTTTGCACCTTCATCCTCGGGCACCCTAGGAATGTGGTGTGACAGGGAGAGGGGATTCCTGCAGCCGGGGGGGAAGCTGGGGTGGGGGTGCGGCCGGCCAGGGCGCTGCCAGCAGGCCGGGCTCCACCACCTGCAGGCACCGGGGCTGGGCCAGAGCCCGGCTTGGAAGTGCTATGTCGGAGGCTTGTGCCATGCCTGGGCATGTCCCTGCTTTGTTTATTCCTTCAACTTATTATTTTATTTGACTATTTATTCCTGGCTGCCTTTTTCTCACGGTGGCTGTGTTTATTTAGCACGCCAGGCCTGGAGCCCGCCGGGCTCATGCTGCTGCCGAGCACAGCCATAACCTGGGCGCAGCAAGTGCCATGACAGTAATCCCATGCTGAGGTTTCTCCCAAGGGCCTGGTGGGGTGTTTGCAATGGGTGGGACAGTGTTTCGAGGGGACAGTGGGCAGTTAACAAGAAGGTGGTCACGTGTGCTTGGCGCTGTTGATGCTGCTGGCACACAGCCACACCAAAGGGCTCCAGCACCTATGTGCCTGCCCACCAACACAACCCTGTGGGGCTGTGGCAGCTGCGCCAAGCAGAGAAACTCTAGGCTGGAAGGAGGCAGGTTTGGAAAGTGCGAGGGTGGCCTGTGAAGTAATGCCATTCCCATGCCATCAGTGGTGCTCCTTGGGGACCCTGTCCCCACCAGCCTACCAAGGTCCCAGGTGGTCTCAGAGCCCAAACCCCAGTGTGATGTGGAGATGCCAGCAAGCCATCAGCCCTCCTCCCTCCATTCCCAGGCCCTGCGTGGCATCTCTCCTGGTGACAGCCCCCAAGGGCCCAAATCACTGGGTCCTCTCGATGCTGAGGATGCGGCTGCGGCTGGGGGCCGGGGAGCCATGGCAACCCAGCAAGGATGGGGGTTGCCATGGCAATGATAGGCGCAGCATCCGGAGCTGGCTTTGGGCAAGGGATGCTCCAGGTGGGATAGGAAGCAGGACCAGGGTACTGCCCCAAGTCTGCAGAATGCCAAAGCCTCACCTTAGAGTCCAGGAAAGCTGCCCTGCTCTGAGAGCTGCCCCTGGCCCACAGTGCCTGGTGGGGGTAGGTAGGTGGAGGCTGCTGCTTGGCCCTGCTGTGGCCCCACTGTGCCTACTGCCACCATCACCTCTGGCTGTTCCCAGGCAGCCCCAGCAGCACATGGTGCTGGTTCCTGCTCAGTCCAGAGGAGCAACCATCTCTGCAGGGCATGAAGGATCAGGAGAGGCCTCTTGGATTTT
This sequence comes from Pomatostomus ruficeps, assembly GCA_013400735.1. Taxonomy (NCBI): domain Eukaryota; kingdom Metazoa; phylum Chordata; class Aves; order Passeriformes; family Timaliidae; genus Pomatostomus; species Pomatostomus ruficeps. Next base: position 134,787 of record VYZT01011795.1, read on the forward strand.
TGCAGCCAAGAGGTCTGCCAGCATCTCTTAATAGGAGCATGAACCCCAAATATCTTGTCACCCCATTTGGGGGTCACTCCCCCCACCTGGAAATCTCTCTATGGGATCAGGCCATAGCACAAAGCAGGTTTCAACCCCTAAATCTCTGGGTTTGGATACTATCTGCTTCCAGTGACTAAGGCAGGTACCCAGCTGACCCCAGCTCAGGGCTGAGCATGCAAAGGGCCTCTGCACTGGCATTTCAGCTGCAGCCCCCTAAAATGTCCCTAATGGGGCCAGGCTGCTAATTGCCTGGTCAGCAAAGGTGCCTGAGAGAGCAGTGGGCTGGGTGAGGGTGCTGCATCACCAATTGACCCTGCCTTGCCCCCCCAGTCCCACGGCCACCCGCTCATCAGCGCGTTCCCATCCTGCCGGCCCCCCGTCCTGCCGCAGGGCTGGGAGGCAGCGAGGGGAAGGGGGCGATGGGAGGAGGAAATGGACCTCCCAGCTGGGAAGCACGCGGGAGAGTGACATTTGCCAGACACTGATGCTGCTTTTGATAAAGAGCAGGGGGCAGTTTGCTGCCCACAGGCACCCATGTTTCCCACACCTCCTAGCAGCTGGGGGACAAACCTCATCCCCTAGCCCTGGAGCCTTTGCCTCCCACAGAGCCGGAGTCACTCAAACCTGGCTGCCTTCCTTTCCCTTTCAGCCCCAATGGACTGCAGAGCAGGGGGGGAAAGGCACAAATCCTGATTTTTTTTTTTTTTTTTGTGTGGCATTTGTCAGCACCTAATGACAAAGGGCTGATGCAGAAGTGGACAGTGTCACCTGGACAGCATCAGCATGGTTGCAACACGCACCCTGCAGCAGATGGACAGGGCCTGCTCTGCAAACACACAAGCCTCATCAGATTTTCCCAAGGGCACATCCCCAGCGCAGGAATGAGCCCAGAAGCCAGGATGACAGCCACCCTTCCTTCTCATGCTGCCTCCCAGGGCTCCAGCACTTGGCAGGCCCTTTCACCCTGCAGAAATAGTGGCTGAGCTCTGCTGCAAGCGTGCGCCAGCAAAAGGGGCTGGCGGCCGCTGGCAGCTGCTTCCAGCGATTCCACCCTGGAGCTTGTGGCTAGGCTTTAGATCTGCTAAGCCTGCTTCAAACTTTGCACTGGGAGAAGTGATTTGTCTGCAAATGTTATGTGGTTAAAATAAATGCAGAGAATTTTAATCCTGGGAATTTGGAAAGTAGGAGATTTAAAATAACAAAACCCTTTCATATGGCACTTAATCCGAAATTAGCTGGGTTTTAAGTTTTACAGCAGTAGCTGATCATTCCTCGGCCACCTCCCGCTCGGCGTGGGAAGGGGGGGCTCCCCAGATTCCCGGAGCAGGGGGCAGTGGGGGCTGCAGGATGGGCTCTCCCGGCCCTGCTGTGCCTCGCCGTGCCAGGGCGGTGCCGGAGTAGCGACGGCACTCTTTGTTGACGTGGAATGGATCTCCCACAGCTACTTAAGGTTTTAATTGCCCTGTGATTAAAGTTTTCATTACTAAGCAATTAGCACCTGAAATTTTAAGTGCTGAAGTGTTTAACTGCATCCTGAAGCTGCCAGAGGTGAGGGGTGGTGGATGTGGGTGGGACGGGGGAGAAGGTTTTGAAGTGGGGACCATGAGCAGCAGGAGGTGGCTTCCTTGCTGGGGCCCAGCCGGGCTGGCACGGGTGCTGCGGGCCGCCCCGACCCGATGGCAGCGCCAAACTCCTGGCAGCACGGGGAGAAGCTCCCGGAGGGGCAAGCACCCAGGGAGCCTGGGAAGGAGACAGGCTGGAGCCGGTGCTGGTCTGGCGGGGAACACACCGGCTGGGCGAGCTGGCACCCAGCAGTGCTCCCTTCCCTGGGAACAGGGCCCCATGGGGCTCCTCTTGCGCTGGGGATGGCACAGGAGACCCCCCCAGCTGCTGCATGGCTGACCTAGGTGCCTGCTCAGATGTTGTCCCTCTGAGTGCAGCCCTGTGGACAGAGGACTCGGAGATGTCACTTGATGCCATCCATGATGGCCCCGCTGCAATGGTATCCAGCCCAGAAACATGGGGAAATTCCCGCCCAGCTTCCCACATCCCCAGCACAGCTGCACTCCAGGTGAGCAGACAACCGAGGCCTCTTGCAGGGTTTTTCTTTGCATGCATCCAGTTCCACTCTTCAAACACGTCCCCATACCTACCTTGTGGCCATGGGCTTCTGAGACTGGCTGCCCAGTGAGGAATGTACTCCCTTCTGTTTGTTTTTAGACTCTTGCTGGGTAATTTCATTTGATCCCCCTTAGATCTTCTGAGAAAACGGGAATAATTCTTCCCTAATCACCTTTCCTTATGAAATTGCAGCTGAGGTTGCCGCATGCAAAGGAGGTGAGGGGCGGTGGCTGGCGCAGCAGGCAGGGTGCATGGGTGCACCCATGTGCGGGGCCGTGGTCTGACACACATCGTACGTGTGCCTGTGTGACATGGACCCATCACCGGAGCACATCAGGGCTGTGTTTGGAAATGGGGAATGAAAGTCAGGCTTGCTCCAGTAAGATGAAGTCTTTGGGTGAGAAATTTCTAATGGAGAGAGGGCTGGGCTGTGAGGTTTGTCCTCTGAACCTTCCATGGCCGTTGCTGCTTTTCGAGGTTTTCCTTTCATCTCTGCCACTCCCTGTCTGCACGGGAATGCCTCCCAGGGACACCGTGGGCACCGCGGCTTTGCCATGCAGGCTGGAGGCTGTTCTAAGGCAGAGCATCACTAACTCAGGTCAGGGCTGCAAACAAGCTCCCTTACCTATCCCACAGCCCCACGTTTCATCTCTCAGCCCATCCCTGTCCGCATTTTGCCAACACAGTGCTCGTTGCAGCCCTATTCAGCTCCAGCCGTCACACCGAGGTGCCCAGGAGGGGATCAGGACTGGGTGCATGTGCAGGGACATTGTGTGGCTGGGAGGTGTCCGTGTTTATACAGACATGCATATCCCCCAGCCATGCCGTCACCCCGTCCCTTGGGGGCCGCAGCAGCGCCATCCTTAGCACCGAGTCGGTGCCCAAGCAGGCGGGTTGGCACTAAACACGCAGCCCCTGCCAGCAAATACCACGCAGTTACCACAGTTATTCGGTATTGTGCAGGCGTCGGAGCCCTGCCAGCGCCGCTCCCCAGGCTGCCCACCAGCTGCAACACACAGGCAGCGACCAGGGCTCCCTGGCCAGCCAGCTGCCCTGAAATCCTCAGCCCCGCAGCCGGGACTGCGGCGCTGCATCCGCCGGCACCAGGGAGCCTGAGGCCCCCACGAGAGGCCGGCTGGCAGCACCAGCCCAGTGGGAGTGAGTGGGGGCTCATTAATTACAGCACGTGGGGAGCGACGCGATTGTATGGAGCATCCTCCCCCGGCCCGCGCACCCCCGCTGCCTGCTCCAATTTCTCATCCTATTCTGAAATAAATTCCTTTCGGGCTGAAATTTGCCAGGCATGGCTTGGCTCCAAGGGGAATTCTTGGAGAAAGTTTAAGTAAAATTGGTTCAGCCATTTTTGAGTTATTCAAGTGTGAATAAGCAATTTCCCCATGTGCTCCGTTCAGAAATTTTGTGCTTGGGTAACTCAGACCTCTGGAGCTGCAGAATAAACGAGGTTTCTGCATCTCGCTAAGCCGGCAGGGAGGGGATTTCCCAGGAGTGACTTCACAGGGAGACAGCAAATCATCCCACCCTGAGCCTGGCCTTTGGTGAAGATTCTCAGTCTCTCCATCAGCCCCCAGCCCTCTCCTTTCCCACTGACGCTGCATTGTACCCCCGTGCATGTGTTAACGATGCCAGCTTTGTCACTCACTTCTCTGCTGTTCATCTCCTTGAGTGACAGTATGTCCAAACCAACAACTTCTACTTCTTTGCTCAAACTTTGGCATTTTCCATGAGTACAATCCACCCTTACTGCTGCTTTGCTCCCCAAGCACTTCCTTTTACCTGGAGGGTGCAATGCCCCACTTGCTGCATCTCCTGTCCCTCACAGAGATTTATCACAGTCATATGTCATATTTCCTGTCTTAAATTAGCACACAGGCTCTCCTGGGCATGACTTTTCTTTCAGGAACTCTTCCCAGTGGTGCTGGAGCACCGTGGCAGTCCTCAGGGCACAGCATTCTGGGGAGACTCCCTGCAGCTCCCGGAGGATGCCAGCATTCCTGCAGTAGGAATTGATCATCTCCAAATTTTCAGCTGCCCAGGCAGAGCTCAGGTCTATGCCAACCTCTCTGGACAGGACTGGAGAAGCTGAATCCTTCCAGGACATGAAAGGAAAATGCCCATCCATAGCGCTGGTGGGACTGTGCAGCAGAAGGCAGAGGGGATATAGATGTGCTCTGTGTCTGTCCTCAGAGGAGATGTGAACCATAGCCAGCCCTGATAACCTCCCAAATTCCTGCTCCTGCCAGCAGCCGCGTGGAAGGTGGCCAGGAGTATGGTCCTGTGGCCGCCAGTGTGGGGCAAGGGTTACGGTTGCACAGCAAGGGAGTTTCTGGGGCAGGTTTCTGGAGCAGGAGCACTGTGGGGAGATGCTGCTTGCAGATGGCAGGTGTCCGCGGGGACAGCCCAGATGGCTCTGCCAGGTGGACAAGGCTGCCCAGGGTGAAGCAACCAGCCATGCACCCCACTGGCCCTGGACCTGCTGGAGTTCCAGCCACACTCAGGGACCAGGGGCATTGGCATTCCCCAATGTCAGGGTCTTGGGGGATTTTGCTAAGCTGAAGTGAAACCTCCCCAGGCATCTGAGGGGCAGGTGTAGCGCAGAGGGCCACGATAGGTCGCATCCTGTGTCCCACACCATTCATGGCGTGTATGTGTCTGTCCGGGAGGATGTGGAAGTGCTGGCTCCAACCACCAGGACAGTGTGCGTGATACACCATCCCGAGGGAGCAGGGTCTGTCCCAGACAGGGTCCCAAAACCTTCCCATAGCAAAGTCAGGACAGAGGGGAAAGAAGACTGAGGCATCCACAGGCTTGGAAGCTGTGGCTGCATGCAGGGCAACCAACATGAGGAATGTGACGGGAAAGTCACCTTGTGGGTAGGTGTAGGAGGCCAGGGAGAGGTCGCTTCAGGGTGCTTGCTGTAGGGTTTCTGCTTGGCCAGGATCACAGCGCTCATCCCTGTCACTGTGGTGGGAATCATGGTGTGGTGGCGATGGGGAGGTTTGTGATACAATGAGATGGGATGAGTGAGGTAGGATGGGATGTGCGGGATGGGCTGGGGGAGAATGGGGTGAGACAGTTAGCAAAGGGTGGGATGCATGAGAGATGCAATGGGACTGTAGAGAATGGGATGGCAGTGGGTGGCACAGGTAAACCAGGCGGCCAGTAGTGTGGCACAGAGGGGCCCACGGTCCCGTCATCACACACACTACCAGGCTGACGCACTCACCCGCAGCCGGTGGGGCGGGGGACAGGGCAGCGCGGGCCG
>VYZT01011795.1:140488-189435 GCA_013400735.1 Pomatostomus ruficeps
CGCCGCCGCCGCTGCTCCCCCTCCTACTGCTCCTGCTGCTCCCCGGTGGCCGCCGCGCTCTGGAGGGTGAGTACCGGGCGGGCGTGCCGCGTCCGCCGCACCGGGGCCCGGGCGTCCGCGCAGGGGTGCACACATCCTCCGGGGTGTTCCAGGCCCGTCGTGGCTCAGCTCGACTCGTCGTCGCTCCGCGGCTGCCCGGTTGTCCCCGCGGAGAGCTCGCCGCCGCAGCCCCGCTCCCAGCGCTTAGCCGCCCTCAGTAGGTTTCAGAGTCAACGCCCCGTGGAACCGAGCCCGGCGCGGCGGAGCCGCGGCATCCGCGGCCGGCGGCTGCTGGCAAGGAGCGGCGCCTCTTTGGATACTCGGTTCACGTTTCGAGGCTTTTCGCCACGACCGAGAGGGCTGGAAAATTAATATTTCTTTCAGTGGAAGCTCGCGGCGTGCCAGAACTGGTGGGGCCGCGGAAGGAGTGTCCGTGTGCCGTGTCCGGCTCCATCCCTTCCCCGGCCGGGCTCGCCGCGCCCGCTGCCTTAACCCCCGAAGCTCCAGCATGGGACCTCCGGGGCGGGTGGCCACGCGTGCCGCATCTACCCCCGACCGGGTCTGCGCTCCGCGGCTCGCCCACCCTCCGCACCCCGAGTTCCGATGGAGTTGGGAATAGAACGAGGAGTAATTCTCTCCCCCTTGCAGAGTGAACGCAGGTTCGCGGGGCAGCGCAGTTGCACCCCCAGCTTTGAGCGAGGAAAGAGGCTTTTGGCCCCCCTGGGGTACCGGGGGTTCCCGGGTGAGCAAGGCCGGTCGCACCGGAGAGAAGGAGGAGAAGAGGGCCCGAGCAGGTTTTTGTCTCGGTGCAAAGTGTGCGGGGCTCCCGCTGGAGTGCCAGGGGCGGCGGCGTTCCGGTGTCCGGTAACCGGACCCGCTGCCAGAGCGGCGGGAGGGGGCTGGGGAGGGAGGAGCGGAAGGGAAGGGAGATCCCCCGGTCGGAGCGGAGTTGTGGGTGCCCCCGCCCGGGCAGGGGGCGGCGGGGGCTGCTTGGAGGCGGTGTCGTGCTCGGGCTCCGGCTGCCGTCGCCCCGCGTTGCGGGGTTCGGGCCGCGGCGCCGGGGGTGGCCGTGGGCAGGAGCCCTCCCCCGTTGCGGTGGCTGGGGGACGTCTTTCCTCCGGCTTTGGGCTTTGTAGAAAGTTTGGGAGGTGCTTGTTGTCCGCGTTCCTTTTCACCCCCTCTCTGTGCCATTTTTTGTGTTTTTTCTTTAAAAGGGAAAAAAAAAATAAAACCCCTCATCCTTTGTACGCCGTAGGAATCAGAGCTGTGGGCCTGCCGGGTCCGTGAGCTCCCGGCTAAGCGGGAACCGCGCGGCAGGAGGGAAGGGAGAAGCCACCGGCACTCAGCCCTCGCGGGATGGAGGCTCCCGAGCACCCCCCCGGGGATCCCTTCCTTCTGGAGAGCTGCCGGAGGATGAAGTTGTGGGCAGGGAGCCCGGCGGGGCCCCACGCTTGCGGGTAGCCCCTCGCAACTTGCTCCCCATCAGCGGTTTGGGAATTTGGGAAGGATAGCTGGCATGGGAGCTGGCAGCACCAGTGTGCATCACCTTGGGACAGCCCTTCCAGTCTCCGGGGAGACAGGGAGCCCCAGCCTCTCTCCCACTGCCGTCCGGGGATGGAGCGTCCGGGGATGGAGCGGTGCGAAGAGTCGGATGAAGAGAAAATAAACAGCCCCTGCTGAGAAGTCACTAGGTTTTTTCAGCTTCCTAAATGTGTGGAGGGGTGAGGAGCTGAACACGCCATCTGAGAGGTCAGGGCCAGCTGGGTGCCAGCCCACTGGGACCACTTCGGGGCTGGCTGGCAGCTGCCAAGCAGTTTTCAGGCTGGCCCCGATTCCCCTGGGATTCTCTCTTTTTTTTTTCCTTTCTTTTTCCCTTTCTTTTTTTTCTTTTTTTTTTTCCCCTCTTTGCTGTTGTTCAAGCTGGAGCGAAAGTTGCAGCTGGCCTGGAGAGGATTCTGCCTTGCCCAGCTTAGGGAAGCCGCTGCTCACATCAGGGTCAGTGAGCTCCCGCTCTTCTGCTGCGTTGGGCATTTCTGTCCGCGCTCAGTGCTGCTTCCTGATGGGGACTGGTGCGTTCCAGCAGTTACTGTAAATCTCGTGTGCACGTTTGTTTGGATATTTTAGTGCTGATCATAAATCTGGCGTGGTCATAAATCTGTACGCACGTCCTGCAGACAACGGCAGCAAGCAGTCCCCAGACCCAGCCACTTCGCCATCCCCTCCGAGGTGCAACGGGCTGGGCTTGCGGCTGGTGCTGGGCTGGAAGGGCAGGGGGCTTTGGGGCTGGATGGCGTTCCCCATTCCCGAGGGGATGATGGGGAGTTGGGTTTCTCTACAAGGCCCCACGGGGGTGGAGGAGAAAAGCCGCGCTCGGCAGCAGCTCAGTGAGGGCTTTGTGCTGCCGAGGAGAAAATGGTTTCTCTCCAGATCCTGTAAGTGCGCTGGGTCTGTTTGAAGTCACAATGTGTTTTTCTTCTCCGGTTCAGCAGTCCCCAGGCCGGCTGCAGAAGGAATGCTCTATCCGGGGGCAACAGCAGATCCTTTCTCCAGCGCAGGGGTTTGAGCCGAGGAGTTTGTCTCAGCGGGGCTGTGGGAGCAGAGGCCCTGTGGGGAGCGGACACGGTGGAACAGCATGGGGAATTTACTGCGTTCCAGGCCCTTGCCGACCATCGAGGGGTAAAACCCCAGGCTTCAAAACACCCTGGCCCAAGGGAGCATGGACAGCCACAGATTGGATCTGCCTGTCGCCCTGGGGGTGTGGGTGGACTGCGATAGGGACCTGCTCTCCCTAGGAGCCACTCTCACAGGCTGCTTCTGCCCTGAGCAGCCTCTCTGGATTCAGGACTCCATTTAAACTTGGGGTTTCCCACGTACTTCCCCATTAACTCCCATGTTCATGCTCCCAGTACAGAAGCGCTGTAGTTTGCTGCACGTAGTCCTGAGCAGACTTGGGATCTAGTGAAACAGTCAAACCCCGCAAAGCAGCAGGATTTCTAGGGGGGATTTTCTTCATCTGGGCTCTGCCCAGTGACACCTCCCAGACCCCAGCCGGGTGTTACACAGATTGACCACGCTCAGCTCTGCACTGGCAAACCCCTGCTTAATTGACCCCTGTGCTGGAACTGCCAGGTATTTTCTTGGCAAAGAGATTTGCTTTCTGTTTAATTACTTTTCACAGAAATGGCATGTTTCTCGGCGGGGCAATGGGGGAAGTCGGCCCTGCTGTTTTATGGATGCTTGGGGTAGAGCAGTGAGGGAAAGTGGATCGTGGGCTCCACAACACTCGCTGGATTAATTAAATTTCCCGTTCCTTGCTAGAAAGCTGTGTTCAAGGAAGCTTTTCTGTCCGTGCTCCCAAGAAGGGGAGGAGTAGGGCTTTCCTTTGTGTCAAGCAGAGCATGCGGAGAGCCGGGGAGAGGGAAAACTTGGAGCACTGGGGCCCGTTTGCAGCCTCACGTTTTTCCCTCAGTGTACAGAGAGGCTGTGGCTGCCAGGCCATGCCTGCCCAGCCCTTTCGATTGGAAATAGCGGCCTCTGGTTTTTAAGGAATGAACCGAAACTCCTTGTTTTGTTATGATGACTTACTGCAAGAGATATTTGGGGAAACCAGTTTGTTGCATTTTCTTTCCGTGAGCCGTTTGCTGCTGCCGCTGGAGCAGGGGAGCTTGGCGTTTAATTAAAACAGCCCCAGCGATCTGAATCACAGACTTGCATGTTTTTAAAATTGTAGCTGTTCCTGTTGTGCTGAGTCAAACTGGTTTGTCGGGATTAAGCGTCTCCGCCTGGGAGCCGCGCTGGGGGAAGGGTGCTGGGGCGGCCCCGGGGTCGGAATCCCCATTCCCAGCTGTTGCAGACCGCAGGGTGGGTGTCAGCCTCCCCCGGAGGAGAACCCTGGGAAAGGGGGACTATACCCAAGGGCTGCGGTGGAGCTGGTGGTTGAGATTGCCACAAGCTTCTCAGTGGTTGAAGCCACAATGAGCTGGTGTTTTTTCTGGGTCCAATGTCTTCCCATGAAGCGTTTAGGGATAGTGGGGATGGGGGTGCCTCTCGATGGTCAGGAATCTCCTGGCAGAGCCAAGCAGAGCCCCATGCCCCAGGGGATGGGCTGCCATCTTGAAAGCCAGGCAGCCTGTTGAAGTGACACTCCCACCCAACTAGGACCATCCCATTTGAAGTCATGTTTTGGTTTTTTTACTGCCTTTTTGTTGTTGTTGTTGTTGCTCCAAACCCAGCCTTGTGCTCTGGCAGGGTGGTGCTGCCAGTGGGGCATGGGCCGTTCCCTCGCAGAGCTGAGCCTCAAGTGGGAGCCATTTTGTAGGGAGGGAAGGTGGGCATCCTGCCTGTAGAGAATCAGGCTTGGCACTGTTGGTGAAGCCTCGTCCTCCTGCACTTGGGGACCATCATCACCCACCCTCAGCATGGCCACAGAGTAGTCACAGAGCCAAGCTTGGGAGTGGGGCAACATCCCCTTCCCACAGGGCCACATCCCTTTCCCACAGTGCCGCCATTCTCAGAGGGGCTGCATCCCTCCCCTGATGCCTGCTTTCCCCTCGGGACAGCCCAGCCCGTCAGCTTGTGCTCCCTGAGTCAGGATGCAGCGAGCCCAGTGTTGGCTTTGCATGGCTGCCCCTCTGAAGAGGAACGGGAGCCATCTTGGGAAGAGGCTGGAGCGCAGCAGCAGGGCCGAGCACTGGCCCCATGGCTGCTCTCCATGCACGTGCCAGTGTGTGCTGGCCGAGGGTCCCGGGCTGGGACGGGGGGGAGGATTTTGCTGGGGGTGTTCTCTTTATTTTATTTTTGCCCAGTGCTAAGCCCTGCTGCACTGTGGGGCCTGGCGTCTCTCATGCATGTGGCAGGAGCTGTTGACAAACACCTGTTTCCCGGCCCCCTCCCCAGGAATGCCCCAGGGGCCCTGCAGGGGCTGCAGTGCTGGAGGGGTGGGCGGCAGGGATGTCCCCTCCCAGGGGAACCTTCCCCCAGGACTCTCCTGCCCAGCAGCAGCTGCGGGGGCATTTGAGCCCCCCTCCTCCTCTGTGAGGTATGGCTGTTGCACAGGGCTGCTGAAACCCATCCCTATCCTGGGGAAGGGACACTGCTGTCCCCGTGTCCCCTGCACCCAGTCCTGCATCTCTTGGGTGCCTGCCCAGCAAGGGCTGGGGCGCAGGGGGACCCCGCAGGGAGGGGAGCACGCACACGCGGCGTGCTATCCAAAGCCTTTTTTTATTAATGAGAAAAATGTGCAGGGCTTGAACGATCGCCAGGAACAGATTTATTCTAGTTCCCCAGAAATTAAACCGAAATGAAGGAGCGAGTCAGCCTGGCCCGGCACCCCCTCCTGACTCTGTGCTTGTTTTAACTTTGGAAGAATCTGACTTTGGGGGTGGGGGAGGTGGAGGNTCGGAGAGCTGAGGAAGCGAGCGGAGAGCAGCGCGGAGATTTGGGTAACTGCCCCAGGCAGTTGAGAGGAGGGAGATCTTGGCAGAAACTCCCACTCTGCGCTGCCGGGATGGGATGGAGCTTGGCAGCCAAGCTACCCGTCTGTGGGGCAAGCCTTTGGATGTGCACCGAGTAACCTTTTTTGGGGAAGGGGTGGGGGTTTTTTTTCTTTTAAATATCATTACTCCTTCTCTGGGCACTTTCCAAAAGTACAACCTGGAAAAAAGTGGAGCTGGAGGGGGAGAGGGGCCTTTTGGATCTCAGCCTGATGCAAACAGTTGCCCTGCAGAGGCAGGTCTACAGCACCGACCGCCTTTTCTTCCTTCCCCTGAGGACTTTGGGGCTCTTCATCCATCCGCACCAGCCCAGCTCAGCTTGGTGGCCCCATGGGGACACCTGCCCCATGAAACCATGGCCACAGGGCAATGGGGTCACAGAGAGAGGTGGCAGGAATGTCCCCATCATAACATGTCCTGGAAACAAGGGTGGTTTTGCAGGCCGATTTGCTGCCTATGTCCTGGTCAATGGCATTTGTGGCTCAAACAGGTCTGGCGTCTCATGATCGGGTGAGTTATTTCTGTGGCAGCAGAGGATGGTGGCATGGCCGTTCCTGCTGGGGACGGCGACCTATAAATCTGTCCTGCCTGCTGGCCATAGAGCTCCTGCCTGCCTGGAACGGCTGGTCACATTGTCCCTATGGCAGAGAGCTGCGGTGGGCAGCCCCTTCTCCTGGGCCAGGCAGAGACATTCCTGTCCCAAGTGGGCAGTCTGGCAGCAGGCGAAGATGAAAGGCTGTCTGTGGGATCTGTCCATTCCCCTGGCACAGCAAAAGCATCTTTTCCTCCTGGACAAGCTGAAGCAGCAAGTACCAGTGCACATCCATCATGTGGGCAGAGATGGCAGCTTTTCCTTGGCCAAGCTGACCCTGGTGTAGCACACTGGGCTCTGACATCCGAAATCCCCGTGGTATTAATAGAACAGTAATTGTAGTGCAGGGCTGGGCTTGGGCAGCTGGCTCCTTTTCTCTCCCAGCATCGGTATGGCCTTTCTACAGGACCAGGGCCTGGCAGCGGGACCTGGCAGGCTTTGGGCACCGGGCTGCACGTGTCCTTGGCATGCAACTGGAGGGCGGAAGCTGCTGTCCTGCAAAAGTCCCAGGCTCCGAGTGCTGTGCTTTGGAGGGGGATGCACACAGTGTGATGCTGGTGGCTGCTGGAGCTCAGCTTGGCATGGCCTTGCTAGTAAAACGGCAGAAATCTGCCCTTCCCTGCTTGATCCCGTGCGTGACCAGGCAGAAATGAGCACCCATCCCTCCCTGCATCCCAGCTACTGCTACTTGATCTGCCTTTTACAGAGCTGGCACCTGTCCTCTCTCACATGCTTCAGTCTGTCTCGCAGCCGTCAGGAAACAGCTCCTGGTGAGGAGCACGTGGCCGGAAAACCCTCTTCAGCCAGTTAGCGGATGGTGGGTCGGCGACAGGGCAGGGCTGGGTGGAGGGAGCATTCCTGTCCCCCTCCGCCCCATGTGCCAGGCAGCTCGCAGTCGTCTGGGACCTGGATCTGACCAATGCAGAAGGTACAGGACATTGGGATCAGATGGGGAGGACTATGAGGGAGATGCAGTAGGCCAATGGCTCAGAGCTGTGGGACCATCTCCTGGCTTAAGGTTAATACCCCAGTGTAAGTATGGGATTGGGAAATGAAGGATGTATCCTTGGAGCATTCTTTGAATTGGAGTTTTGGGCCTTACTGTGAGCTTACCATGATGCTGGCAGGGCTGGATCTGGCAGTGGTGAATGAGGTTGGGACTGACAGTGCTGCCCACCCCTGGCTGGGCTCTCTGGGCAGGGACTGCCTGGCTTGGTGTGTGCATGCGCCCTGTGTGCACAGAGGGGCCTTAATCTCAGTTGGGGCCTCTGGGCCCTGCCATAATGCAGAAATAATGAGTCTATTATTAAGTGCCCACAGTACTTCTTCACTCTGGTGGCTCGCCTCCAGCAGCAGGCAGAACCTGCCCCGCTTGAAGTGGATGTGTCATCATTTGCCTCAGCAAATCCGATCCCCTTTGATGATGGGCCAAACGCCCTTGGCATGAAGGGCCACAGCTGTGATACAAGCCCCTTTTTTTTCTTTCTTCCCCTCCTCTCTTCCCTTTGTTCCCAGTACATTGACAAGTCGCTGGTTTGCCTCAGACCTCGGACAAGTGGATGTTGGTGAGCATGGATGGTCAGAGCCTTCGTACCCCCCTGGAGAGGGATGGGATGGGATGGGATGGGGGGCCAGCTCCCACAGCAGCCTCGCGTCTTCCCCCTTGGCGCTGGAGAGCAGCAGGCGCCCTGCTCGGCATAAGGACAGGTTCCCAGCGTAGGCGGTGATAGGGAGTGCTCCAGCCCTTCCCTTGGGCTGAACCGCACTGCCTGGCCTGCCCAGCCTGACAGTCGGGGAGGGCAAGGGTGGGACCAGCACAGCCCCTTGGCCTTGCGCTGGGCACTGGGGTAAACTGGTGTGCCGGGGGTCCTCGGAAGAGATGGGATTCCTGGGGGAGAATGAGGGCATGTGCGCTGTGCAACATGCTGGCAGTGCTGCCAGCCCCATCCCTGAAGAGGGAACTAGCAGACAGTGCTTACCAGAATCTTCCCCAGGCTCCCAAACCCCATGCCTAGGACCTCCACTATGGGTACCCCCTGACCACTGAGGGTGCCTGCTGGTGCCCTGCCTGCTGACTCCCACCCTGACTGCAGCCTTCCTTCCTGCTCTCCTGGCTCTTGACTGCATCAGCAAGAGCCTCTCCTCCCTGCAGTGCAGCTCCAGCACAAGGGGCTGCCAAGTGCCGAAACCTCCCAGCACGCCACCTCCTGTGCTCCAAAGCTGCTGCCTGTGGTGTGCTCCATGCACGGAGCACATGGGCTGAGCGGGACAGGAGAGCTTCCGAAATGCAGGCAGCATGTGGAGTCTCCTAGCCTTGGAGCAGGGAGATCCCCTGCCTGGGAGGAGGATGGCCACAGGGTTTAGCTGGGGTCAGAGGGGGGAGAACCCTCCTAGAGGAGGAGGAGGAGGGATCTGGGTGAGCCACATGCTTCAAGAAAACATGTTGCGGGGTCTCCCAGACCTGACGCACTCACAGGGCGCTCCTGTGGCTCAGCTTTTGTGTACAGAACGCTTGTCAGCGGGAAAAGTGCAACCTCAGGTTCTCTCCCACAGGCAGCTCTTTGTTCCCAGATAAAGGACCTTACACCAAAGGCCTTTTGTGCCACTACTCAGAACAGTGTTGGGATTAATTGTACCGATAGGTGCTTGAATGGGGAGCACGCAAGGCCACTCACTCCTGGCGTAATTATCTTCAAAACCAAGAAGGAAATTAAAATATGCAGAGAGATGCCCCTTTTGGTGGCTTTTTGACTAGCAGGCAGTCTCCAGGATTTAAAGTGCTAAACAAGCTAGCTTTCCTCGCAGAGGAGAAAAGCATGGCAAATGATGGGAAGAGGCATCTGGCACTACTGTTAGCCACCGTGGTGGAAGCCAAGCCATGTCCTGGGGCAAATGGCCGGGCCATTGATGGTGTCTGTAGGAGCTCAGTGTGGGGCAAGTGGCCACATAAAGCCGGTCTGAGCCACTCGCCCCACGCTGAGCTCCTGCAGACATGGTGCCATGATGTGTATAGCTCCCAGAGAGCATGGGCACGTTGCAGAACAGGTTCCTCTGTTTGCAGCGAGGCTGCGTGGGTGTCTTTACTAACTTTTCTCCCTTGCCTTCTTCCAGGATGCTCTGGACTTGCATGAGCTGCCTTCTCCTCATTGAGGCAAAGAGCTGGCATCCTACATTGCCAGCATATCCCGATAAAAGCCATGAGTCCACGTATTCAAAGGAGAGAGCGTTCAAAGTGGAGTTTATTGGTGGAGACGATTGAGTCTTCCCCAGTGGCTTCATCTTGAAAGAATTTTGATATTTCCCCCCCTTTTCTGGCTCAGCCATCACTGCTGCGCGCGTCTGCCGCTCAACAGCGCGAGACGGGCTCTCTGGGCCTCTTAAGGGGGGAGTTCAAACGTTTTCGCTGGCCTCAGACCATGCATGCCGCATTCCTGAGCCTCAGCACCGGGAGAAAGAGGTCCCCGGCTCCAGATGGGTCCTTGCCAAGGCTTCAAACACCTAGTGAACTGCTGGGGACTCTGTGGAGGTGATGGGAGAGCTGCTGGTAGGGGACCCCTCGTCTTTGCAGCTCTGGGTGTGCTTGGGAGGAGATGGGCAGGGCACGGAAGAGGCAGCCAGAATGATGCTCACAGCCCTGTCCAAGGAGTAAGAATCTCTCCCTGTCCTGGGATCCCACTCTGCCATGGAACTCCTGCTTCTATGTGGAGTCAGCCATGGCTGGCTGCACTTGCTGAGCATAGGGAGGCTCCTGCTCCATCTCTTGCTTTTGCCCAGCTGAAAGTAAGGAGAGGACAACTCCCAGCACTGCAGACGGTGATAAAGCAAGCCTTAGGGTGACTTCCCCAAGCTGGCGAAATTGGGAGCCAATTTCCCGTTGACTAATGGGACCAGGCTCTTGCTGTGGTGTGCGGGATTGAAGTGGCTTTGACTCACTGTTCAGCCAGCCCTGATGCTGTTCACGTCCCTCCACAGCACCTGCAAACCTGAACCGTGCCATGAAATCACCAGTGACACCTCTTAGCCCACCTCTGGCACCATGGGCCGGAGGGAGAGAGCAGCTGGTTGATCCTGAACCACTGAAACCCAGTGCTTGGGCTCCCCAGCCCTGGACACTCTCACGTTCCCTTTCATGGGGGGCCAGTGCTTGGTGTGCCCCCGTGTTTTTGGGAGGACCAGGTTCAGGGCCAGGCCACTGTGAGAGCTCTGTAGCACCTTAAAGGGCAGAGAGTGGTTTTTGCGGCTCAGCTCAGCATGTGCCACCAAACCCTGGACTATGCAGCACAGAAGCCCACAGGGCTTTCCACCCACAGCCTTCACTGTGGCAGACTTCAAGGGTCTGGGAGGCTCCGCTGACCTCACCTGGGTCACTCCCATGGCTGCAGGAAACCCACTCTGCCCTCTGTTCTCTCAGCTTATTTCCTTTAGCTGAGTTGCTCAGTGATTTTTTTTTTAATTTTTTTTTATTTCCCCTCCCTGCTCTCTCTGTGCAGTTTACATGGCTCTCACTCCAGCAGCCAGCTTGGCTCTGTCAGTTCTTTCTCTCCTCTGCTGGTCAGATGGCAGATGCTGCCAAATTAGGATGCAGGCAGTCAGCCTCCTGTCCAAGCTGAGGTTCTGCCCACAGCCAGCACTCAAGGGGAAGAACAGTGTGGGAAGGGATGACTGCCATGGCAAGAACTTTCTACATGGGGCCTGCTGCTGTGCAGGAGAGTTCCCGCATACCTTGGACAGGTTTGGGAAGCAAACACCCACCATGGTCTGGTCAGTCCAAGCTTATACTGTGACTTGCCACAGCATCCTTGTGTCGCTCTACTTGCGGGCACACCCTGCCACCCAGATCCCCATCTTGAGAGCCTGACTCACCGCCACAGCCACTCATCTATCAGCAGCCCCAGCCCTGAGTACGCAGGGCATCCCTTCCATGCTCCTCCTGCAGAAACACCCCCAGCTGGCCGTGCCGACAGCAGGGCCCAGCACTGGCTGGACCCGCACAGAGTATCTGCACCGGGAGTTGGCAGCCCTGCAGTGTGAGTGCTGAGCACACGCTTGGCTCTGCTCACCACCAGCACGGTGTGTCTGGGCCCTCACAGCACCACTGTGCCCTTATTAGGGCAGCCAGCGCGGGGCCTGTCCCTTGGAGAGGTGTGGGCAGCCCCCTTCTGGAACCTGCTCCCGCATGCATCGTCTGGCACTGCCCGCCTGCCCTGGCAGCCACTCCATGCAGGGGTCTGGGAAGTGCAGCAGCTCTCCAGTGGTCTTGTGGCCATGCAGAGCCGTGCTTGGGATCTTGCTAGGGTTCAGTAACTGACGGCGTGGGAAATGGTAAGGGAGAGAGATGGTGGCTTGCTGTGTCCCCTGGACAGGTGGTGCCATGTGACCGAGCAGAGGCTGCCTTATGTGTGCACAGACCCATTCTGCCCATCCTATGTCCCAGTCCTCCTGCATTACCTGCTTGGCAGAGGGCTTCCTCCTTCTCTAACTCTGTTTTTGCCGGATGCCCCTAGTTTGTGTTCTTGAGAAACAGCAAATAACCACTACCCAGTAACCATCTCTGCACTCGTGTCTGTTGTAGATGCTGCCCTTCTGCACCTCTCTCGATGGGGATCTGGCACCATGAGAGGTTTTCCTCCCTCTGTCCCCAGTGCCATGTCCACTGCTAGTGCCACCAGCCTGCAATAGGACTGTGCTTATGTTTGCTCTGGGCGAAGAGCCTGGGCAAGAAGCAGGCTAGCTGGCCCAGCTGGGAACCTGGCAAGCCACGAGGCAGGTCAGAGAGCCCACGTGTCCCCAGAGGTGCTTGTTTATCTGTGTCGCGGTGGCACCCACAGCCTGTGCTCCCAGCCTGTCTGTGGGTGCTGGCTTGGGAGCTGCTGGCGGGTCTCCCCAGGGTGGGACGCGGGAAGAAGGTGTTTACCTCCAGTCAGGCTTCATCCGAAACCCTGCGATGCGTGAATGCTTCCTTCCTCCTCCACATTTCCTCCCTGGCTGGGTCAGCCTGAGGTTTTCCTGGGGTGGAAGGAAAGAAGCTGAAACTGCCTGTTGCTGTGGGGCTGAGCCATGGTGCTGGCACAACTGAGCTGCCCTGGCACGTCCTTGTGCCCCAGCCAGTGAGAGTGAGCAGTTCCCAGCCTGCTGCTGGCTCTAGGAGAGCCGTGGCTCCCTGTCCTTCATCTCGAGCCCGGGTGGGCTGAGAAGTGGATGGATTGATGGGCAGCCCTTGGGAAGCTGCAAGGGTTTGGGATGGGGCCATGCTTGTACCTGGGGAGAGGGATGCCCTCATCAGGGAGGTGTTTTGGCACTGGTCTGGGGTCCTGCTCGGTGCAGGCAGCAAAGCCCCCCTGAGAACACCAGGGTCTTGAGGTATTTGCACTCCCCTTCCACCAAACCCCCCCTAGGCAGAAGAAGGTCCAGAGGACCCCAGAGTGCCTGCTCCCCTCCAAACAGCCTAAGGGCCATGCCTGGAGCTGGGCTCACAGAGCCAGCAGCTCACAGAGGGGCCATTGGCCCCTGAGCATGTCAGTGTGCTCTCGTCCTTGCGTTTCACTCCCAGTTTTTGCGCGTGGTGCTCGCGCGGAGCCACGCGGCTCTGCCTGGGATTAGCGACAGCTGCCTGCAATTGCAGCTCTTCCCAGACAAGCGTCTCGCTCCCCCAAGGCTGGGGCTGGGGCTGTTTGGGGAATGCTGCTGGGGTGGTTTGTCTTGTAGTCTGCTCCAGGAATGTTGGCCAGACGGTCAAATTCTTCTCCCCTCTTGTAAAATGAGTGATGTGGGGCGTCTCTGGGAGAGCAGCCTGCCAGTCCCTCCTCCTCTGGATAAACCTGCCTGGCCCGCACCGCCCTGTCATGGGAACGGGCCCTTTCAACCCCAGCCACAGTAAATACGCACCCTGCCAAAGCAGAGGGGGAGGGTGTGGACAGGGGCGCCCAGTCTTCCTCCTTTGGCATCCCCCTGCGCTGGCTGGGGGGCACGTTTGGCTGTGCTGGTGGCTGGGGATGGCAGCTTGTCCCCATCTCCCCCTCGCCACCTGGCCAGCTCCTCATCCTGCCGCTTGCCTGCTCCAGCACAGCTCTCTGGGGATGCCTCGCTCTTCCTGTTCTCTTGACAGGAGAAGAGAAATCTGGAATCTGTCTGCACCGCTCCCCCCTCCTCCCACCATGTCTCACCCCCCAAGTTGCTGTTTTCCACAGAAATGTCAGGCTCAGCTCTCCTCTCCCCCACTCCTCCTGGTTTTTTTCCCCTCTAATCTTGGCCTTCATCTCCAATTATATCTTTGTCTCCTTCCTTTCTCTCCAGAGACCCTGATGGACACGAAGTGGGTGACCTCTGAGTTGGCATGGACAACTCATCCAGAGACAGGGGTAAGTTTGGAACCAGCCCAGGTCCTGGCCTCCGAAGGGCAAAGCTGGCCCTGGCTCCATGGGAATCATGGTTGCTCACCTGTGCCTTTGTGAAGCTGACTGCATCTTTCTCCTTCCCTCCCATGCTTATCCTCACCTCATGAAACCATCTCCTCCTGACTCTGTGCCAGCAGAGTGGGAGTGCCATGGTCCCTGGCCTGGGTTGCTCTTAGTCACCTTGATGACCAGGAGGGTTGTGACGGGTGGAGGTGCAGCTGCTGCTCTTCCCTTTGACTGCTGCCTGTTCCCCCCCACCCTGTGCCATTCACAATGTGTGCATGGCACTGATGTCCCTGGCTGGGGATCTAATCCTGTTCCTCTCAATCACAGTGGGAAGAAGTCAGCGGCTACGATGAGGCCATGAACCCTATCCGCACGTACCAGGTCTGCAATGTACGGGAGGCCAACCAGAACAACTGGCTTCGTACCAAATTCATCCAGCGCCAGGATGTCCAGCGTGTCTATGTGGAGTTGAAGTTCACTGTGCGGGACTGTAACAGCATCCCCAACATCCCTGGCTCCTGCAAAGAGACCTTCAACCTCTTCTATTATGAGTCAGATACGGATTCTGCCTCTGCAAACAGCCCTTTCTGGATGGAGAACCCCTATATCAAAGTGGATACAATTGCCCCAGATGAGAGCTTCTCCAAGCTGGAGTCTGGCCGCGTGAACACAAAGGTGCGCAGCTTTGGCCCTCTCTCCAAGAATGGTTTTTACCTCGCCTTCCAAGACCTGGGAGCCTGCATGTCCCTCATCTCCGTCCGGGCTTTCTACAAGAAATGCTCCAACACCATTGCTGGCTTTGCTGTCTTCCCGGAGACTTTAACAGGGGCCGAGCCCACTTCGCTGGTCATCGCACCAGGCACCTGCATCCCCAATGCAGTGGAGGTGTCTGTGCCCCTAAAGCTATACTGCAACGGCGATGGCGAGTGGATGGTACCCGTGGGAGCGTGTACGTGTGCTGCTGGATATGAGCCCACCATGAAGGATACCCAGTGCCAAGGTACATGCATGGCAGAGTGATCATGGCTTTTGTCCCCATGGGTGTGTTGATCTGAAGGAGGTGTTTTTGCATTGAGCTCGGTCTGGTTTTGGAGGCTTTTCCTTGATGAGGGAGCAGGGTGATATCTCAGAGGACTGGTCTGCAGTTTGACTCCAAAGCCTTAAAGCCTTTGTGGTCCGGACTCGTGCGGTATCTGCTGGGACACACTGGTGAGCAACCACCAGTGCTACCCTCTGCAGGATGCATCTCCTTGTACGGAGCTGCAGCTCAAAGCATGGTCCTCTGCAGGGATCCAGCACATTTAAGCCCTTGAGCATTACCAAAATCTCTCTCACCCCTGCTGCTATATCCAGCATCTTCGCTCTCTCCCTCCTGCAGTGCTCGTGGCTGGGGCAAGTGATTGTTCTTGGCAAGTGTGATTTCACGCTGCTTGTACGGAGGCACTCGGAAGCCCTGGTGGTGAGCAGGGCTCCACTGTGGGAGAAGCCATGCTGATGCATGCACCCCCTGCCAGCACTGAAAGCTGCAGCAGGGATGGTAGGGAGCAGCACAAAGGCAGGGGATCTGAAGCTCCCTGTTCTTGCTGGAAGGGAAGAAAACATATCCTGCACATAGAGATATTGGGGATGGAGGGCCACCCTAGCAGTGGAATAGCTCTGCGTGGGTCCTGCAGTTGCCAGTCTCTCCCACGATAGCTTTGGTGTTGCTGTTTAACCCTAGTTTGGGTGTGTTGATAAGGAAAAATCCATGTGGATGGATGTTTTATTCCCTTGGGGTGATTTTTTTCTGGTGAGCTGTCTCTGGCAGGCAGGACCCTGTCCTGGGGTGGCTGGGGTTTAGGACAGAAAGGTTACCGTTCCCCTTGGCTGCAGGCATTGCACAGGGAGTGGTATGCTGGCTGGGCCCCCAGCGCTGGATGCCTTGTGCTCGCCGATGACGGGATGCTTGGCGCCGGCCCTTTGCTCTTGGCAGGGGCATGATTTGGGATGGCCCATGACGTGGGGCTCGGGCCAGGCTGGCCTCTCTGTTGGCTTTGGGAGCAGTGTAGTGGCTAGTTAGGGAGAGCTCAGACTCCACAGGGCCGCAGCTCTGCTGGGGATCCAAAGCCTCCAGCACCATCAGTGCCAGCACAGCCCAGACTTCAGTGCCACAGCCCCCTGCATCAGTCTTGTGAGCAGCTGATCTGGCTCCTCCTGAGCAGATGGGCACCAGTGCCGGGCATCCATCCACACTTAAAAGTGTACACTGAGGTCTGTGCTCCTGGGCAGCTGCTTTCCTTCTTGGTTGGACTGGGAGATCTTAGACCATACACGATGGTGGCTCTTCCCCAGCAGAGAGTGGGGTTTGGGCACAAGGTGACACAGTTTTCAGCCAGCACCAGGACTGTGCTGAGAGGGGCCATCCCAAGGCAGGACTGAGAGCTCCTCAGATTAGGCTCAGGAGCCTGGGGCAAAATCCCATCTCCACATCCCCCAAGCGGGACAGACCCCCATGTGGCGGCTTTCCCAGCGCCTTTGATTTCCCACCAAGCCCCAGCTTCTGCTGCAGCAGGCAGGGAAGTCACGCTGGGCCATGGGCACGTCTCCATCCGGCAGCCTGCCTTCTCGCTGGGCAGAAGCGGCGGTGTCCTCACGTTTCTCTGGGAAAGTTGCGCTGCGCTTGTAGGATCAGATTTTCCGCCATATGATCATGTGTTTTAAGTGGAAACAGCTGAAGAAGGGCTGGGAGAAGCTGGAGCTGCAGCTCCTTTTCTCATCTTGGCTAGATGTTCCCTTACCCCATTTCGACAGTCCAGCACCACTGAGAAGTCTCCCAGCCCCTGTGTCACGGGCAGCAGTGTGGATGCAGCCCCCCAGAGCTGGGGTTTTGTCACCCTGACCCCGGGGAGCCCGCGGAGGCTTCACCATGGGCGAGCAGCGCTCCAGAGTGCCAGATGGCATTTTAATAAATAACAATACCCAGTTACTGCTTAGATGGGATAAGCCCTGTTGTAAATCTCCCCCTTTCCCCAGACTTTCAGTGGCCTTTGAAGATCTCCTCCTCCTCCTCCTCCTCTTTATCTCCATCCAGAGCCAAGATTAGAGCTCGCATTCAGACCTGTTACAATGCAGCTTGTATCCCGGTCCCTCAGGAGCACGGGGTTCATCCTGCCCGACTGAAGACAGTTTCTTTGGCATGCTTTGTAAGGCGATACGCCAGGCTGGTACCTGGCGCTCTACTCCTGAGTTGCCACAGCATTGATTTGGCATCTCATTCTCAGCCTCATTATCTTTATTTAATTAGCACACGGCCCTTCTGGGGGTTGTGCCACTTCCCACACACTCCCTGCCACGCAGAGCTGCAGAGGCAGCTCTTGGAGGACAAGGAGGAGCTCCTGGCCAGGGAGGGGGGCAAAGGCTTCCACATGCCTCCACAGGCTAGGGTGCACTGCATTCACACCCCAAGCCCTGCAGACCCTGGGGTTCAGCCTTTCCTGCAGCCCCATCCCTTCTCCTTCTGGTTAGGAGGCACCCAGACTGTTCAAGGGATTTGGTGTCAAGGGGTTCCCCAAAAATGCTCTTGGGTATGTGCTCAATAATGGGTTTGTTGGAATTTGCACCCCTTGTGTTGCTGGCTTCACATAAAGACAGAAAGGCTGCTGTGCCAGGGTGAGCAGCAAGCCCTCTCCTTGCATGTCCCTCTGCTTATGGGGGAGCACTGGAGGAGGGCCACAGTGCCCTCAGAGCCTGCACCCTACCTGGGAGGGGGACTGAGTCTAAGTGGTGCAGCCCGTGGATACCCAAACCAGAGGAGCACCAGAGGTGACAGTGTCCAGCACGACACCACACCTTCCTGAGACCCATTTCTTAGTCTTTTTGATGCGTCTTTTCTCGTGGCACCAGGCACTGAACATTTGGGCACAATCACTAGGTGAGTGTAGGTCAGGCTGAGGCCAAAATCAGAATTTTTGCAAAAATACATTTCCCTTGTAATCAGTGACTAACGAAAACATCACCCTAAATTAAAGAAAAAAAAATTGCCAAGCAAGCATTGCACTTGCCAACTGTTTGCAGCTTTGCATTGCAACATGGGCTTGCTGCATGAAACCCAGGAAGTGAAACTGCCTGGGATTAATTGCCCAGGCTTCCAGATCAAAGGCAGCAGCAGGGAAGGCAGGGAGAGCTGCCGGTTTACAGCCAGGCAGCTCCACAATGGGTTACTTGTAACACAGTCGAGGAAATCTGCCCCTGCCGTCCTGCCTGTGACCCGCTGTGGCTCAAGAGGCAGCTTTGCTTATTGAATTTTTTTTTTCTTTTCTTAAAAAAAAAGAAAAAAATTGTTTTCCTGCCTGTTCCTTGGATGCCACTTCAAACCCCCAAGGGCTCTTTCCCTTCTCTCCCTTCAGATTTACTCCATTCATTTTTGGACCACACTAGTGTGAAATATTTTCACCCAAAGGGTGATTATTTTACTTTTTTTTAAATAACTGCCTTTTAAGAGAGACTTAAAAACAGAATTACCGCCTCGGCTGTAGCCAGGCTGTTGCTTCCACAGCTCTGCTCCGTCTGTAGCCACTTACGACAGCGGGAAGGGAGCGAGATGTGCAGGTTCATAAAGCACAGATCGTCCCAAGCAAACCCGACTGCTGCCTCTAAAGAAATTACAGGCTTGATGGGCAAAGGGATATGATCAGTTTAATTTATCTAGGCTCAGGCGAGGTGTTCTGCTTCAGTCCTATAGGGAGAGAAGTAGCTGGAAGGATGCTGGAATATTTTAGTGTGAATAGGAAAGCAGTCAAAACATGAAACATGGTCATCTGGGACTGTTATTCCCCAGTGTGTCACAGCTATCCCTGCCTTCCCCAAGGGAGGGGACCCCAAAGTTTTTGGGATGCACGCGTGGTTCATAGCTGCTTGCCTGCATCCCGTGCAATAATGGAGGCTGCCTACGGGATGAGTCACTGCTCTCTGCTGCTGCCAGAAGGGTTTTATTTCGGTGTTTTTTTCAGCTCCCTTCCTTGAACTTTATTCACCAGGGTGGGGATTGTATTTGGGAATAGTACCCTCCTCTTTCCCCCAGCTCTGTGCTGCAGCTCTTTGAGACAGGATCAGGCCCTGGAGGTGGGCGGTTGATGAAAATCCTGGAGGGGCTGCCAGAAGCAGCTGGATGGCCGAGTTTGCCATGCCGGGTGTGTGATCCCCCGTAGGGGGTGCAGGGGCAGCTTTACAGCAGGGCTCTGTTCCTGTCCTCCTTCCTTCCTCCCTCCCTCACCCCACACAAATCCCCTCTGTGGCTGATCCCCGCTGTCAGGCCAGACTGCCTCTCCCTCCCATCAAACCAGCGGCTCCTCTTTAGACCAGGGAGCTCCGCTTCGGTTCCCTGACCTGTTATCCTGTGGCTGTCACTGACTGTCATGTTCTCCCCAGAGGTGACCGCAACACAGCACCAGGAGATGTGATCTGTGTGCAGAGGTTCAGAGTTGTTATTTTATTTGAGGACACTTCAGCAGGAAAAGTGCTTATGCAAAGCTCTCGGTAGGGAGAGGGGAGCCTGGCTTCCCAGCTCCAGCTGGATGGAGTCACATTCCCACTCCAGAGCTCCCAGGCTCATTTCGCAGCATGCCGGCCAAGACAGTGGTTGTTGTACAGGCAGTTTCTTGCAGAGAAGAGATGACACAGCGGCTTATCCACCAGGGACCTGGGATCAGCTTTCAGCTCGCTTACAGCCTTCAAATGTGGCGGCTGAGAGCTGTCACGCTGCCACCGAGGTCTTTATGCTCTGATTTATTAAGCAAAGTTGGAAACTTAAACACTGGAGTGCATCTGGGCCTCTGTCCCCTTGCTGCTCTTCGCCTTCCTAACAGGGCTGGTTCATGGCTCATCTGCCTCCTGCCAGGGTGGCATGAGGATGCAAAGAAAAGGCCTTCCTCCCTTGTGCCTGCACTGGGCACTACTTAGTGGTGGCAGGCAGCTGCCGAAGGACAGCTCTGCCGGTCCCTTCCTCCTGTGCCTACTAGAAGGCCACTATCACCTCCATGCCCATAACCCACTGGGCACCGGCTGACACTTTGTGTGCAGGAGGCCAAGTGCCCTCATCCCTCCTGCATCCTTTGCAAGCCCCTGGCTGTCCTTGGTTGCCATGCCATGCTTGGGCTGTCAACTTCACACAAGCTCTGATTGCTCTGGCTTCACTCTCCCTCCAACAAGCCTGTTCAGGGGGTTTTGTCCCTGATGGATCTGGGCTCCTCTCCATAACCAAAGCATGTTTGGCAGCTGTCTGAGCCCAGAGCATTCCTGTCCAAGAGGTTTCAGTCATCTCTCATTCCTCAACAATCTGGTTCCTTATGTGTGAATCTGCATCCACCCAGTTTGAACTGCCCGGGACTCCAGCCGGGGTGGGTCTGCCTGTGCCAAGGCTGCTCTGTGACCTCGTGGGCCTCTGCTGTCCACATAAAGACACATTTTCTGGTGGCCTGAGTGTCCCAGGCTGGGGAGACAGAAGCCCTGGACCTGCTGGCCTCACCAAAGAGCAGATCTGTATACTCCTTTGCCTTCCAGCCTGCACAGTCAGGATGGGCAAAGCTTTCATTTCCAAAGGGAAGGCCCAGAGGCTGGGTGAACTCAGGTCAAAGAACTGGAGTCAGTTTAGCCATGTAGTCAATCCTGTTTTGACCAAAGAAGAGTCTCCCTGCCGGAAGGCTCACAGCCTGGGAGCAGGAAGCAGCTCCTGACACCCATCCGGGCAGTGGGGCTGGAGAGCAGGCTGTCATCTCTGTGAGGGGCTGCTCTCCCATCCCCCTTGCCAGCAGCACTGTGCTGGAGTGGAGCTTCTCCCTTGGGGTTGCTGCTGCCCAGTGCCTGGACAAACTGGGGACCCAGGACAGCGCCTGGAGCTGTGTGCAGGTCCCTGCGGGGCCGGCCCAGCAGTTTGTGACTCACAGCACTCCACGCCCCATGTGGAACCAGCCGGAAAACTTCCACGGAGGGTGTCAGGAGATGCCTCATAGCAGGAAACTTCCACTTGCCACAGCCTGGTGAAGCACCAGGAAACCTCCCCCTGTTTTCAGGATGATGTGTGACAGGCGTGGGAGGTGGGAGGGTTACGTGCCATCGGAGCTTCCCTAAGCCGGTGGAGCGAGGAGGACGTGCCCTCCTTCGGGGCCATCAGTGCTGATGCTGCCCCGGCTGCGGCAAACAGGGTGATGCCAAAGCAGAGCCGGCACCAGTGGGTCTCTCACCTCATCCGGCTGCAAACACAGAGCACAGAATCTGCTTCCTTGGGCAGCACTGTGATAAATTGGGCTATTTTGAGGCGTGGGTCAGGTTCCCGAGGCCACTCTGCTCCTCAGCTCAAGTGCTGTTAATCCTTTCACGTGCCCCTCATTACAAATAAACACCTTGGAGTGCCAATCGAGCCATATCCCAGGACTTACGGCTCCTTGAAGTACCCTGATCGGAAGCAGAGGAGGGAGGTGGCAGTGATGCTGAAGCAGCTCTTTAGCCAAGGACCTGCAGGAATGTTTTCATCTCGCTCAGCACTCCACTTGAGCCGACCTCGTGAGGTGCCACCTCCCCGGGACTGAGAAGTGGCTGAAGAGCCTGAGGCGGAAGGTTTGGGGCTGAGTGGCTGATTTTGGGTGGTGGAGGCCTCTCACAGGGGCTGCTGCGGACAGAGCTGAGGAATTCTTTCCTTCCCAGCCTTGTTTACCCAGAGGATGGACCTGGTACTGTGAAGATTGCCAGGCCTGAAAACCAGCATGGCCTTCCTCCGTGGAAGGGAGCATGGTAAAACCCTTGGGAAGGGCAGTGAAGAAACAAAACTGACAAATGGACCTCCTGGATACACCTGACCTGCTCCCCCATACTGCTGGCGGTCACCAACTCTTCCCACCTCCAGTTACCTCGAGCCTGCTGCTGGAGCACAGCATTTCCTGGCAGAGCTGTGCCTGGGCCAGCTGGTGCTTCCAGCAGCCCACTCTTCCCACCCTCCCAGCCAGGAGCACTGGATTCCTGGACATGGCCAATGGCAGGGATCCTTCTACCTCATAGGAGGCCTGAGGTGTTCAAGCCACTGATCAAAGATTTGGCAGGGCTGTGAGGAAGGGTCTGCCCAGCTGTGGTGGGAGCAGTGAATGTTTTCTGGGTTCACTTTGTAACTCAGGTCTGCTTTGCTTTCCTCCAGCGTGCGGCCCGGGAACCTTCAAATCTAAGCAGGGGGAAGGTCCCTGCTCTCCCTGCCCTCCCAACAGCCGGACCACGTCTGGAGCAGCAATGGTCTGCACTTGTCGAAACGGCTTTTTCCGGGCAGACACGGACCCCGCAGACAGCGCCTGCACCAGTGAGTCCTGCTCAGGGCAAAGAGGGGAGGCAAGGAAAGCTGTGGAGGTGATGAGGGCCTGTGTCTGGGATGGGGGTGTGTGCTGTGCCCATGCCGGGGGAGAGCTGGACATGAAAACACACCATCCCTGACTCTCACATTTCCCTGCAGGTGTCCCCTCAGCCCCCCGCAATGTCATCTCCAATGTGAACGAGACGTCGCTAGTGCTGGAGTGGAGCGAGCCGCAGGACACAGGCGGGCGGGATGACCTGCTCTACAATGTCATCTGCAAGAAGTGCAGCGTGGAGCGGCGCCTGTGCACCCGCTGCGACGACAATGTGGAGTTCGTGCCACGCCAGCTCGGCCTCACTGAGCGACGCATCTACATCAGCAACCTGATGGCCCACACCCAGTACACCTTCGAGATCCAGGCCGTGAACGGCATCTCCAACAAGAGTCCCTACCCTCCCCATTTCGCCTCTGTCAATATCACCACCAACCAGGCAGGTCAGTGGAGCCACCAGGGAGCAGGGGCTGTATATTCTCCTCAGAGCAGCACGGAGCAGAGATTTCTTTCTGACAGCCTGGGAGGCTGCAGTCCTTTGTGATGCCGCCTAACTGGCTCTCTGGGCCTGCATCTGATCCCCTGGGTAAACTGTCCTCTCTGTTTAAAGCATGTCCCTAGAGGAGATGAGATCAGAATGCATGCAAGTGGAGAAGAGTAGGGCTGGCAGATGCTCCAGAGAGCTCTGGATCTCCTAGACCTACCCTAGAGATGCTGTGCCTGCTGTGAAGGGAGGAGGAAGGAAATGAGATTTCTCTCCTGTGTGCCTGGGAAGGCTCAGCACCAGCCTAAACCTTCGCAGGCAGCCAAGTGCTCTGCCGTTCCCTCCTTCCTCCCACTCTGGCCCTGCTCCAGCGTGCTGGTAATCTCCAGCCACTGCACTCTGATCTGATTTCACGGGTCTTGCGGCTGGGGTGGAGCACAGAGCTCCTGGTAAGTGGAGGAGGGGAGGGAGCCCCAGTTTGGGCTGGTAAGGCCGTTCCCCAGACCAGTTTGCAGCTAGGCATGAGGTGAAACATTACCTTAGTGCTATTGCTTAGGCTCCCCTTGGTGTTGAGATCACACCTCCTTATGGAGGCTTGGGGGAGGCCAATCTCAAAGCTTTTCCAGGCCTTTCCACCAAGATTATCCAAGCAGGTCCCAGGCAGAGCATCCTCTACACTATGTGGGATGGTGGAGGGGGAAGCCTGGCACAGGTGTCTCATTCCTCCCCCGCCCTTCTTCCTAGCCCCGTCTGCCGTGCCGACGATGCACCTGCACAGCAGCACCGGGAACAGCATGACACTGTCATGGACTCCCCCAGAGAGACCCAACGGCATCATTCTTGACTATGAGATCAAGTACTCGGAGAAGGTAAATCATGAGCAGCCTATTCCCTCCTCCAGCCCTTCTAGTTGGCCATCAGCACCATGGCAAAGGGAATCTTTGCAGACATGGTGCCTGGGGGATATGGGAGCCAGCGAATGGAGGGTGGCTTCATAGAGGTGACACCCACATGTCTCCCCTACAGCAAGGCCAGAGTGATGGCATCGCCAACACGGTCACCAGCCAGAAGAACTCAGTGCGGCTGGACGGGCTGAAGGCCAATGCTCGGTACATGGTGCAGGTCCGGGCACGCACTGTGGCGGGATATGGCCGCTACAGCCTCCCTACAGAGTTTCAGACAACTGCGGAGGGCGGTAGGTACTAGCACCGGGCTGCCTCCATCACCCAGCCCTTCCATGGGTGCTCCTTTCCCAGCTTGACTTTGATTCCTGCCTGTCCCTCCATCAGGTTCCACCAGCAAGACTTTCCAGGAGCTGCCTCTGATCGTGGGTTCAGCCACTGCAGGGCTGGTGTTCGTCATCGTGGTGGTGGTGATTGCTATCGTCTGCTTCAGGTACTGGCTTTTCAGGGAAGAGGGTTTCAAAGCTGGGTTAGGGGGTTGCTCATGTCAGCCACAGAGCTTTCCCCCTCACCTGTGGGCAGAGCCCTGGAAACTCCAGTCACAGAGTGAAGGACTGGACTGGCCACACGTGGGTCCCAGAGCAGAGGTCCTGTGGGAGGATTGTGCCTCCACTTCCCCAGTATGAGCTGGGCTCTCCCCAGGCTCCTGCCATGCACTCAGCACAACTAGGCCATCTCCTCCCATGGCACCTCGGGTGGAGGGATGGCTCTGCACACAGGCTGCCAGAGGGAAGGCTCTCTGGCATAGGCTGTCTGTGCTGGGATTTGGAAGTTGGCAGTGAATGTCTTTGCCCCATCAGGAAAGGGATGGTTACTGAACACCTCCTCTCGTCTCCTTTGGGCAGGAAGCAGCGCAACAACACTGACCCTGAATACACAGAGAAGCTGCAGCAATATGGTGAGTGTGAGAGACCAGCAAATGGACTCTGCCTGCCCTTTCACAACTCCTGCCCCGTGCAAAGGGGCAAGCTTTGCTAACAAGCGGTGGGCTCACAGCCAGCCAAGTGGCTTGGCATCTGTCACTCTCGCTGCATCCCTCCTGGTGATGACTTCTGCCCTTGCAGTTACCCCTGGGATGAAGGTGTACATTGACCCCTTCACCTACGAGGACCCTAACGAAGCTGTCCGGGAATTCGCCAAAGAGATTGACATCTCTTGTGTGAAAATTGAGGAGGTCATTGGAGCAGGCAAGTCCTAGGGCTGGGCACAGCAGGTGCTGGGACTGCGGCCTCTCACCCTGTCCTGTGGCTCACCATGCTGCTCCCCTCTCTCCTTCCTGCCACAGGGGAGTTTGGTGAGGTGTGCCGTGGGCGCCTGAAGCTGCCTGGCCGCCGTGAGATCTTCGTGGCCATCAAGACACTGAAGGTGGGCTACACGGAGCGGCAACGGCGGGACTTCCTGAGCGAGGCCAGCATCATGGGCCAGTTCGACCACCCCAACATCATCCACCTGGAGGGTGTGGTGACCAAGAGCCGCCCTGTCATGATCATCACAGAATTCATGGAGAACTGCGCACTTGACTCCTTCCTCCGGGTGAGCATCCATCCCCTCCTGCCCTCGGATGGGGGCTGCAGTGCATGGGGGGGCAGCAGCTCTGAGCCTTTCCCCATCCCTCTGCATTGTCATACTGGTGTCCCCAGGGTTAAGCTCTTCTCAGACATCGTGGAGTGGGAGAAGAGGGGTGTCTCTAGGGAGGAGGAAGGTGATGGTAGCACATTGGGATCCTTCCTCAATCTGTTCAGGGTGTTGTAAACCTCTCTGATCTCTCCACTGGCAGTTGAATGATGGGCAGTTCACAGTCATCCAGCTGGTGGGAATGATGCGAGGCATTGCTGCTGGGATGAAGTACCTTTCGGAGATGAACTATGTGCATCGGGATCTGGCTGCCCGCAACATCCTGGTCAACAGCAACTTGGTCTGCAAAGTGTCTGACTTCGGGCTGTCTCGCTTCCTGGAGGATGACCCAGCTGACCCCACCTACACCAGCTCCCTGGTATGGGACATTCCCGAGGGATCCAGTGATCTGGGGGTGGGGGGAAACACCTCAGGTATGCACTAAATCATGGAGCTGTGTATCCGTGCAGGGGGGCAAGATCCCAATCAGATGGACAGCTCCTGAGGCCATTGCCTACCGCAAATTCACTTCAGCCAGCGACGTGTGGAGCTATGGCATCGTCATGTGGGAAGTGATGTCGTACGGGGAACGACCTTACTGGGACATGTCCAACCAGGATGTAAGTGCTCTATGGGAAGTAGGGAACTGGGAGCTGTAGGCTGCCTGTGGGAGCCCAGGTGGCTCACAGCCTGCCTCTGCATATCTCTCTGCAGGTCATCAATGCTGTGGAGCAGGATTACCGCCTGCCACCTCCTATGGACTGCCCCACTGCACTGCACCAGCTGATGCTGGACTGCTGGGTGCGGGACCGCAACCTAAGGCCCAAATTTGCACAGATTGTCAACACGCTGGACAAGCTCATCCGCAATGCTGCCAGCCTGAAGGTCATCGCCAGTGTCCAGTCTGGGTCAGTGACATCCTTGTTTCCAGCCAGGACTTATCCCAATTCCAGGGAACACTGGAGTGGTTGAGAATAGAGCTGTGGGAAGGCAGGGATAAGAAATCTCCCCTGCTTCCAGTTGCACCTCTCCATCCCCTGCTCCCTGTGACCTGTGGCTCTCTTGCCCTTTAGCATCTCCCAACCGCTCCTGGACCGCACTGTCCCGGATTACACCACCTTCACCACCGTGGGAGACTGGCTGGATGCCATCAAAATGGGACGGTACAAGGAGAACTTTGTCAATGCTGGGTTTGCCTCCTTTGACCTGGTGGCACAGATGACGGCGGAGTAAGTCCCTGCTTGGAGGGGAGGAGGGAGGAGACTGGGACTGGGGCTGCTGCACACTGTCCTTTGCCTATCTGAGAGCCACCTCCTCCCACCTGGGCATGTAGGGGGCTGAATTAAGGGCTGAAATTCAGCGTCCAGTCCCTTCTGGTGTTAGAGGGAGCACTGGAGCTTGGCAGAGTGTAGGATGGATGGATAGGCCCCTTGCCCCAGTGGGGCAAGGCCACATGTTGATGTTGCAGTTGGCTGGGGCCTGAGTCTTCACCTTTTCCTTGCAGGGACCTGCTGAGGATAGGGGTGACGCTAGCAGGGCATCAGAAGAAGATTCTGAGCAGCATTCAGGACATGAGGCTGCAGATGAACCAGACGCTCCCAGTGCAGGTTTGACCACAGGGGACTCTGCATTGGAACGGACCAAGGGAACCTGCCAACCAGGTCCAGTTTGCGGTGCAGCCCAGCTTCCTGTTTTCCCCTCCACATGGCGCTCCTCTGCCTCGGACGGTCGCCTGGGACGGGATGGGACGGGACGCCCTTCCCTGGATCAAAGGCACTCATGCTGAGAGGGAGCCCAGCTTTTCGTCCCGTGTCCTGGAACGGCGAGGCAGCAACACATCTTCATATTGAAGATGAATTATGGGACAGAGATGGCACATCCCACTTCCCGCCCTGTCTTGGTGCTCATCGGTTTGAAGAGTTGTTCTGCTTCTTGGATTTCTTTTCACCCTGTTTTCCCCCCAGTCCTCACTTCCCTCACCTCCCTGAGGCCACAGACTGTTGACCCGTCCGCTGAGCCCGTCAGACATGTCCGAAGCCTTCCCTAACTCTGTTCCCCACATGGAAGCAGCCGGGGGAGGCCAAGCCGGCGACAGGGCTGGGGCCACCAGCCCCAGACAATCACTCCTCTCCTCCAGCCCTGGCAAGCCCTCCGCCCAAGGGTCTGCACTGGAACGTGTCCGAAGGGAAGGCTTCGCTCCCTTTCATGGCTTTGCACGCCAGAACCCGAACCCGATTTACTATGCAGGGAGTTAGACAAAAAAAAGAAAAAAGAAAAAAAAAGAGATATATTAAAAAAAAGATAGAGGGAGCAGAAAGGGGAGGGAGGGGGACCAGGTGCCCGGCTCCTCATCTCTTACCCTCTTGGTTCTCCTGGCCGGCTCTGGACTGCAGAGCGAGGCCATCAGCACGTTTGCACAGGGACCCTCCGCCCCCGGACCGATGGCAGCCGCACTCCCCCCGAGGGGCCGGAGAGCGGGGCTGCGCCGGGGGCTGCGCCGGGGGCCGTGGCTCCCCCAGCCTCCTCTTTTATGCAGAAGGAGCAGGTGCCGCCGGCGCGGCTGCCCGCTCCTGACACACGCTGTGATTGCTGCCAAAAGACTCACTCACCTTTCCCTGAGGATTCACTGCAGCCCGGTTCCTCCGAGCCGAGGGAGAGACTCCCAGCGTGCCTGAGTGTGCGTGAGTGTGTGCATGCGTGCGTGGGTGTGTGCTGGCCGCAGGACTGTGGGAGGCAATGGGCAGAATAAAGGCAATAAGAATTTTACCCGAGTTTCCTTTGCTCGATCGCGCTCTCATTGGATGGGCCCGGCTGCCTGCAGCTTCGCTGCCCACCAGGGTCATCCTTCTCCTGGCTGACCCCACGCTGGCTGTGTGCCCCTTTCTGCTCTCCCCCTTCCCTTGCTGTCGTGTTTTCAGGTTGTCCTACGGGGACCAGGCAGTGATGCGGTACCAACCCTGTGGTGCTGGAAGACCCAGCACGCTCCCCCACGGAGCACGTAGGGTGGAGGCTCTGAGTCCCAGGTCAGAGCTAGTCAGGAAACTCTATCTAATGTACTAGAGATACTCAGCATTTTTTTCCCCCATACCCTCTTCAAGTCAAGCTGGAACTGCAGGAACCAAATGGAGTGTGAAAGCCAAGCAGGGAACAGCTGTGCTCGCTGTCCATCCCAGTGCCAGAGGGTCCCCACAGCTTCGGAGCTTCTCCATAGGGCACTGCTCCTCCCCTGCTCCCTCTGGGCAGTCTGGCCCCGAGCAGGAGGGTTGCAGCAGCCCCCAGCACCCCTGAATTACTCGCCTTGCTCCTCCTCTACAAAATGGCTCTTGAGCAGGGAGGAGCGCACCAGGGTGACCGGACTGGCTGCAGGTGGCAAGGTAACCCCTTGGGAGAGCAGATCTGGGGGGCCTGTGCCCTTAGTCTAGGGGAGATTTGTCCACAGTAGCCAAGTGGGACCCCAGTTGCTTGTCCTGGGTTTCTCAGGTCCCCCTTGGCTGCAGTACACTTTGCTAACTGGCTTTTGGAGTGCTTTGCTGACTGTCCAGAGGGGCAAGCGGTGTCTCCCCAAAATGAGGGGGGGCACCCCTATGCTCCCCAGTGCTTGGCCCTGATCCCCTCCTCCCCAGGCTGACAGGGCAGGTGCTGTTTTTCCCCTTTCCTTGGAACAGGCCTGCCCTTGGGTTTCTCATTAACCCTGTCCTCCACGGCGTAAAAAAGCCCAGGAGGGCAGGTGGCAGCAGGTCCTGCAGCAGGGAATGGTCGTCCTGCAGCAGGGAATGGTCTCCCCACATCCCACCCTCTCCTCTGCAAGATATATCTGGAATGTTGGCTGATAGGGACACCACAGCCCCAGTTTGCTGGGGTTTCCCATCCTGGCTTGCTCCCTACCCTGGCTGTTCCCCAGCCCTGCCATGGTGAGACCCCAAACAACAGCACTGGACAGACCTCACCCCTCTCTGACATCAAGAGGAGAAACCTGGCACTGGGAGGCTTTTAAGAGCAAGTGGCTAAAGAGATGTCAGAGCCTATTTGGGGCTTGCTAGCCCCCCACAGCCCCCCCATGCAGAAGCACAATGGGGCACAGGTGCTGCCCCTGCCTCCCTTGCCGCCCAGCACCTGCTGCTGCAAAGTTTGGGGTCCTACCAGCCCTGGTGCATCTCAAACATCCCCATCTCAGCCCTCCATCCTGGCCTGGCTTTGCTTTGAGGAGGGGTTCTACTCCTTTTAAACAACAAATCCCTTCTCCCACCCTTCTCTATGCACACCCTGCTCCCATGGGGCAGGACACAGCATCCCTGCAGCCAGCCCCAGGTCTCGCCCCAGCCTCAGGGGTGCACCCGGGGTGCACCCAGCAGCTCTCCACATCCTGTACCTGCCTCCTTTTTCAGACAGATCTGGGGGAAAGCTGTGTTCCATGGTGAAAGAAAAGCAACAGCGAAAAACAGCAGCCAGGGAAATCAATGCGAGCGTGCGTTTGTAAAAATATTTTTTAACAGAAAGACTTTTTTTCAATTAAATTATTTAAGGAATTTTATGGAGGTCTGTGGTGCCTGCGTGGTTCTTGGGGGGCTCTGGGTGGCAGGGAACCCTGTGCTGGGCAGGTGAGGGTGAGTCTGGGCACTGTGTGTAAAAGTGGGTCCATAGCAGTGAGCAGGAGGCACTTGAGTCCATGTGGGTGCAAGCCTAGTCCAGTTCCCCCCCAAAAGATGCTCCCTGCCTCCTCCTGGAATAGCCAATGGGTGAGGACATTTTGAGGGGCTGAGGGGACCAGGTGATGTTCCCAGGGCTGCCAGCCCTCGGGTGCCACTGTGGGAACATCCTGGGGTCGTGGGGATGGGAGCAGCGTGGGGCGGCCCTTGGGGAGCCTGGTGGCCAGGCTGGGCTGGGGGGAAGGCAAGCCCGTCTGCACCCCTGTCTGTGCTCTGCTGCGCCCTGCGCTTCCCCCCTCCCAGCCCGTGCAAAAGAGCCTTTTGTGCTGCTGGGTTTTTTCCCCCCTTTTAATTCCTAACCAGGAGATTAAGGGAAGACAAAGGCTATGATTGTTCCCGCTCTGCAGAGAGCTGGAAAGTTCGGGGAGGGGGGATCGTCCCTTTCCAGACAGACCCAGAGGAGGGGGACATGCGCCCCAGGTGGAGGGGCCGGGATTGGGGGAACACCCTGGGAGCGGCGGTGGGGGGTCCCAGGGGCACAGCTGGGGTGAAGGCACACTGGGTGCTAAGGGGGAGCCCTGCTGGGGTGGCCCGGGGGCTCAGGGCTCCAGCGGGAGGCTGGGAGGCTCTCTGCAGCAGGGGAGGAGGAAGAACGCTGAGGAGGATGGGTTGGCCGGCTCTGCGGCTGCTTGGCGTTTTCCCTGCTAACTCTTGGCTGACACCTCAACAACTTGGCAGGGAGAGAATCCCGCAGCCCCGTCAGCCGCCTGGGGCCGGCACAGCTGGAAGGGATCATGGCTCGGCATGGCTCGGTACAGCTCGGCACAGCACATCTGTGACCCGGCAGGCCAGCACGAGGCACAGGGCAGTGAGGGCACAGGCTTCTCCACAACCTCCACCATGCCGTGTCCCCACTGCCACCCTGTGCCCAAGGGAATGGCCAAGCACAGCCGTGCTGGGGGCCACGTCTTGAACCCACTCAGCCAAGGATGGGCCGGACGCCGGCCAGGCGGGTCATTGCCTCGTGGCTGGAGCCAAGGACACACCATGGACCAGCAAGGGGCTGTCCCCACAGCACAAGGGACAGGACCCAGCACATTTTCCCATGCTCACAAGAAGCCACAAAACACCCACGAACACCCCAGTTCTGCTCCTTCTGTTTCCCGTTAAGATTATTTATTGGTAATTTTTAAGACCACTTACAGACTCTGTTCACATGCCAGGACCCTACGCGGCTTTTTCCCAGGGCTTTTTTATTATTCTTTTAAAAAAATAAAAGGAATTGTTTTAATCATTTACTTTCCATTCCTTCCTTCCAGTCTCCTTTGGTTGCTAGCAGAGGACTTGCACATGGTGCAGCATCCATCCTCGTCTGCCACCACTGCAGCCCGTCCTCCCTTCCCACTACTGCTGGGGCTGCAGCCTCACCCCCTCATCAGGGCTGAGTGTCCCCACAGGGGACCACGGGGGCAAGACCCCCAGAAGCTGCCAGCCAGCCTAGGATGTTCTGGAAAAGGGGATCTGAGGGCTGGGGGCGGCTTTGGGAGCTGGAGGCAGCTCTCTTGCAGATGCCTGGGAGCTGACATCGTCCTTGGCAGCACAGCCAGCAAGCAAATGCACCCGCATCAATCACCCCATGCCGTGTTTGGGGAGCAGAATGTGACCCAACACTGGACCAGAGGCAAAAAGCAGCTTTGGGTTGTTACACAAGACAAGGGCAATGCCTTGACCCAGTGTGGTCTGGGAAGGGCTGGATCTTCAGGGGGAAATCAGATGGAAAGCAATGGTGGCTTTGCTGGTAGGTCTGGGCCTGGTGCCAGGGGCTGCATTGCTCCCCACAAGTTCTGCCCTGGCTGGAAACGTTGGCTCCTTTGGGACTGAGGGGAGCAAAGGATCGCTGCATGGCTGGCAGTCAGAGGTAGAGGTGCCCCCGTCCCTGCAAGCTTGCCTTGCCCAGGTTTTGCTGGCCACCACCCCATCCAGTCCTGGAGTATCACAGGTATTGATGCCTGCGCCCCACACGGCAGCATCACCCATGCCACTGCCCATCCAGCCCTTCCTGCCACCTAAATCTGGCACCTTCAGATGAGGACACCCTTTTGTCCTGCCCCACTCCCCCAACAGCCACAGCCCAGCTGCTGCTGAGCCCCCTTGTTGCCCCTCTCCTGCTTTGATCTCCCTCGGAGCCAGGGCCAGTATCGCCGCTGGGGCCAGGGGCCGCCCCGGGTGTCAGACTGGTTCAGCCACACATTTCTGGCTAATGAGAAATTTCCTCTCCCCGGCGCTCGGCCAGGTTTTTTTTAGCTCCGGTATCGCTACCCCACCTCTGCCTCCACCAAGGCAGGCTGAGTCACGGGGGGCCCGGGCCACCTCCCTCATGCTGGCTTCGCCCACCGCCATGGTGCTTGCCAGGCCCTAGCAGCACCCCTGATGGATGGCATGACCAGGAGCCTGGCAAAACCAAAACTCCCATGACCCATCCTGTTGCAAGAGCCAAACACTCCAGAGTGATGCCCTGAACCCAGGTGCTGCTCTGAAGCTGGGGCGGATGGGCTGAGCCTGGGAAGGGGGTCAGTGCAGCAGTGGGGGACAGTTCTGCTGTGCCCCACTATCCCAGCTTCCCTAGTCCGTGCTCAGGGAAACCACAGCTCGGGGCAGCTGGGGAAGTTCAAAGGGAAGAGAAAAAGCAGCAGTCCCTGCTGTGTGTGAGGGTTTGGGCTTGGATCCCCACTCTCCATGTCACAGCCTGAAGTCATTTCGTGCCATTAACGGTTTTCTCACTCTGAACTCACTAATGAGCCTGCGTGGGAAGCAGCAGGGACCAAGGGCCTCCAAACTGGGGCAGTGGAGGGAGCAAGTGGCTCCTAGCAGAGCATATTGGGGGGAGAGGCAACTGTTATCCACCCTTAACTCCCCACATTGAGTTCTGCCTGCTCTTGGTGCTCCCCAGACAGCTCCACTGACCCTCAGCACATCCCTGCCACCCCAGCAGCCCCTCACTGGTGCCTGGAAAGTAGAGTGTCTCTTGTCACCACCTCACAGGGTGGCTCAATTTCTGGCACCTCCCTGGTGTAGTTTCCCCCCATCCCGCTGTCCCCACCGTCATCCAGGCGTGGAACCCCGGGAGGATGAAGCTGAAACCATGACCCATCCCCAGGGCGGTGAGTCAGGCTGTGCCAGGTGACTTCTGCTGGAAAGCACCTTCCAGCACCATCCTCATTCTTGTCCCTATCCCTGCTCCTGTCCCTGTGCCTGACCTCATCCCCATCCCACAATGGCACAGAAAGACCCCGAGGGAGGCACTGATAGAGAGGAGGGAGGCAAAAAGCTCTGTAGAGGTGGTGGATGTTTCTGTCCACAGCCCAGCCTTGCAGGAAGTGGAGCAGGAGGATGAACCAAGCCTGGGGCAGGAACACTGGAGAAGGAGTGCCGAGGTGTGTGAGCCAGCGTCATCAGACCTGTGCAAACAAACCCACAGGACTGCAGGGATCGGGGAGAGCCAGGCAGAGGGATGGGGAGCGCCCGTCCCATGACACCCTCAGCTCTAGGGCTCATGGGGTCAAGGGCCCAGGTGACAGAGCCTGGCACAGCACATCTGGGGGCTGGTATGAGGCAGGAGCCGTCCCTGGCAGTGTGATGGCAGCTCTGCTGTGGTTCCAGCCATTGTCCTGTTGTCCCTTGGGCCCAGGCAGCTGGCAGGGGACAGAGTGCACTGGCACCAGGGGTGTGGGCTCCCGTTCACATGCTCCCAGCGGGTGGGCAGTGGGTGATGGACGAGGCATGTCCCGGCCTCCGCGCCGAGATAATCCTGTCCCTGCCGGCCCACAGTCGGCATTTATCTCGCGCCAGGGCTGACGTCACCCTCCAAGACCCCAGCCAAGGAGGCCTCACTGCTCTTCCTGAATTTTCCCAGGGACAAGGGGCTTTGGGCCCCTCGCCCCGGGCTGCAAGCAGGTGGATTTATGACCACAGCCATGCTCCGGCATCCAGGGGACAGGAGAGGCAACAAGACCTTTATAGCTTTAATACACCTTTCTGACAGTGAAGTTTAAATGGCCTCGTAAACCCCCTTGTCACCCACCCCCAGCAGAAGGCAGCAGTTTATTAGGGCTGTAATTCTTCTCCTGGCATTCCATCAGTGTCCTTTTAATCTGCACTTGGGGGTTTTTTATTTCTGCTTAATACCAGCAGCTGTAAATGCTGTTAGGGATCGTCCTGTGCAGGGACCCTCCGGGGGGAGACTGGGCACTGGGGCACGGATGCGATGGAGCAGGGGGAGCTGGAGCCTGGGACAGCCCAGTTCCAACTGAGGGGACGAAGTGGTGAAGAGGAGCCAAGTTTTCCTGCTCCAAGCACATGCCTCCTCTGCAAAACAGGCCCAGGCAGGATGCATCCATGATGCAAGGAAAGCCTTTCCAGGGAACCTTGGGATTTCAGCAGCAGAGCCGGCCGGGAGCTAATCCTTTGTGCCAGGCTTTCCATTTTCATCTCATTAACTCCCGCTCTCTGTGCCGCTGCCCTCTCAGTTTTTCTGGCGGGGAGATAAGTCTCTGTGCTCGGTGCGGTGAATCCTCCGTGCCTGCTCACCCAACGCTCCTGGTCACGCTGACGCTGGCAGGCAGCTTCCATCCAATTACAGTGGGGTGAAGCTCATTTTAATTGCATAGAGCAACTGGGATTACGCAGACTTTATCTCCTAATTCCCTCTTTATCTCTTAACTTCACACTCACTGCTTGCATTGAAGGCAGGACAGCTTGTGCCAAGGTTTGCAGTTTCTGAAGTACCCTTTCCCCCTGCACCAACCCCTTGCCCAGATGGGGTTGGCCCCAAAATGCCCCTAAATGCTGATGTTGGGGAACTCTCTGTGTCCCGTGGAGCCACAGCCTCCAGATATCCCCACAGCACTTGTGGGGTCAAGCCCACCTGCCAGGGGATGGCACCAATTACATCAGCTTGGGTGGGGGATCATCCTCACACTGGTGTCACACGTCACCTGTAGGCAGAGACTCTCCAGGAGTGGCTGGGGTGGGCACAGCACGAGTAAAGGGCTTTTCCTCTTTACAGCCCACGATAGTAGGTGCCCAGCACCACTGCTGGGGCTGCTGCAGGACTCAGGAGATCCTTGTGAGGAAGGCATGCTTGCCACCAAAAATGCACACTGAGGACAGCTAGCATCTCAGCCAGCTCCTTGGGGACTCTTGAGGGCCCTTTATCTGCTCTGTGCACTTAAGCAGGATGAAAGCTGCTGCAGGGCTCTGGGGGGTTGTCAGTGGAGTCAAAATGTGGTTTTTAATCTCTCTGGGTATGAATAGCATGGGTACCTGACTCCCCCTACAAAGGGCAGCCCCCAAGGTTCCTCTCTGTAGCAGGAGCAGACAAGAACCATGGTACTCTGCTCTTCCCACCTCTACTTATTCACCCCGAGACATCCCTGGGTACTCCCCAGCCACCCTGGCCTGGGCATCCAGCAACACCCTCTTGGTGTGTGGACATGTCCACCCCGACCCAGAGCGAGCTCTTGAGATAGCAAGATAGCCAGAGGCTGCCCCGGATGGGGCACTTGGCAGGGCTGGCCCCGATAACAAGCCAGCAGCTGGTCCCCTCTCCCTGCAACATTTCCCTGTTGGTGTAATGTCTCTTGGCTCCATGGAGTGCCAGGTGCCAGGTTCACCCTGCTGCAGGTGGGTAAACTGAGGCAGCAGGGCAGGGGTCAGGTGCCTGGCTTAGCAAGCTCTGCATCAGCACAGCCGGGTGTTAATTAGATACCATTAGCACACGCTAATTAATGTAATTCCATTGACCCACAATTCTGGAGCGTGAGAGCTATTCCTCACCCCATGCCATTGCTGTGCACAGCTGTGCCCCTGCCATGGCTGGTGGCAGCAGGAAGGGAACCAACCAGGCAGTCACAGATGCCGGTGCCAGTGTCACACTACCGACACTCTCCCAGGGCTCCTTCCCGCAGCCTGGCACGCTCCTGGTCCCCACTCCCCAGGCACTGTCAACACAAGCCAGACCCAGCAGATCAGGAATTTCGGGTGCTGGCAGAGCCACACTAAACCTGTCCGTTTTGACTGCAGGGGTGCCCCAAATAACCATCTCCTTGGCATCCCATTGGCTTCCCCCTCATGGATGGGGGCTGAGAGTACTGGGGGGGTAGGGGCTTTGGCACAGGGGCTGTGGCAGCGAAAGGGTGACTCTTAATCCGGCGGCAGCTGCGGGGCCCAGGCTTGCTTGTTCAAGGGATATGGCAGCTCGGTCAACAATCCCTGGCCCGTTTCGGGGGGGATTAGCAGTCCCCTGGGGAGGGAAGGGGCCCACATGAATATTGGGCGGGTGGGAACACAGCCCAATGGAGACAAAGCCAGACAGGGAGACAGCAGGGAGCAGGCACCCAAGGCGTCCCCAAGGTGGGGAAGAGGGGTTTGGGGGCTGTCCCTGTCCCCATCTTACTTTCACACTGCACAGTGCTGACAGGAGGGAGCTCTGGTTATCGTCCCACGCCACCCCAGTACGATAACCCTGTGCCAGCGTCCAGCCACCCCCTTGACCCCCCATCCCTCCTCATGTCCCACCATACCAAGCCCCAGAGGGAGGTGGCATGAGAACTGCCCAAATGCTGGCGCTTGGGAGCTCCTGGCAAACAAGGGCAAGTGTGTAAACTAGTCATTGTTTGCCACGGGTTGGCCAGCTGGGGATAATCCAGGCTGGTGGAGGCCGTGGGGTATAAGGTCAGCCAGGAAGGGAGCTGGGCTGTCCGGGGACCCCCAGGGGTGGTGAGATCCTCCCACACACCCAGGGGCAGTCTCAGCCCACTAAAACACCAGTGGATTCAAACTGGGAGGCTCCAGCTCCTGCCCAAGCAGCAGGTAGGACCCATGAGAGAGGAGGAGGACAGTTTGCCTTGGTGACATCCAATGCTGTTTCCCCTGCTCAGCACCCCTCCATTCCCTCTGCATCCTGCTGTGCCCCATGCTTGGTGCTGGTGTGGGGACTCTGCCCAGTGTTTGGGGTTACGGACCTGCAAGGTCTCTGAGAGAAGCCCTGCAGATCTCAGTGTGTGCTGAGGCAAGCCCCAGGACTGTGTCTGTCCTGGGCTCACCTCCCTGAGGAGCGGAAGCCCTCTCCAGGGCAGCTCCCAGGGTGAGTGCAGGTCCCTTGGGGCCACAAAGGCAGGTGAGACTGGGGTGTGCAACCCAGGGAGAAGTCTCCTGGGTGGTGGTATTTGGGGAATAAGCCCCCAGCCATGGGGACGTGTGCCGGGTGCATGTATGGTTACATGTGCCCGTGTAGCTGGGTGCTCCCCCGGGCCCCCTCACCCCATTCCCCACGGGTGCTGAGCCGGGGCCACTTTTCTGCTCTGTTAGCCACGGCTGTGCTGGCACATAATTACATGGTAATTGTGAGCAGAGGCCTGGCCACACGCACTGCCCAGCTCGTTGGCCAGCCCTCCCAAACCTGGGGTAGCTGCTGCCCGGGAGGTTGCACCATCTGCCCCCTCACCTGCCCATGGGACC
Source organism: Pomatostomus ruficeps (assembly GCA_013400735.1). Classification (NCBI taxonomy): domain Eukaryota; kingdom Metazoa; phylum Chordata; class Aves; order Passeriformes; family Timaliidae; genus Pomatostomus; species Pomatostomus ruficeps. The sequence continues at coordinate 177,596 of VYZT01011795.1, forward strand.
CCCATGTCTGCCTCCATCCGGGGCTTGCCCCAGTGGCAATGCAGGGGGGAAAACCCTCGGCAGGCTGCGGTCACCTCCTCGCCTGGGAGCTGGGAAACCTGTTCTTCCCCGTGGTGTTTACACGGGTAAGAGGGGTCCTCTGCCACTGCACATCGCATTTTCTGCTTGGTCACTTCCATCTGTGTCCCCGCATAATGATTTTTTCTGCTACATTAATTTAACACACTGCGGCGAGCCAAGGCACTGGGACCCCGGGCTGCTTAATTGTGTCAAAGGAAAGGCTCCTGCTCCCGCTTTCATTGGCAGCCAGCGCTGCTGCGGGGTGGGTGTCCCCGCGGGGGGGTGGGAAGGGTTCTCAGGGTGGTCGTGGGGGCTGGAGAGAGGCAGCAGTGGAAGGGTGTAGGGTGTCAGAGGGGTTGGCGTGAATCCCCCAGTCCTGGGGCAGGCAGCAAGTCCTGGATCAGTCTGTCTTTTGGGGGCTCTGAGGTGAGGGTGAGGGGTCCAGGGGACCCTAAACTTCCCTTCCAAAGAACCTGGCTCCATGGGGTACCTCTCATCATCCCTTCAGATGCTGCTGCAGGATGGCAGCGGCGCATCCCGGTGCCCAGCGCTGTGCTTGGGGCCGGCAGTCCCCGCCCGGGGCCGGCGGGAGCCAGAGGGTTAAGTGCTGTTTGTGTTGGCTGAATGAGGCGGGAGCCGAACAAGCCCCCACAAATGGAGGTGAAGGGCTGCCCAGACGGGATGTGACAACCCGATTTCAGGGCTGTCAGCCCCAGCATGGTGGGCATTGAGCTGGGACATTCCTCCCCGGCACTCCCTGCTCCCCTGGCTCCAGCACCGAGACACCGACAAAGGAGACGGGCAGCCCCTGCCCACCTCGCCCCACCATCTGGGGTACCATGGGGTATCCACGGGGCACTGCGGAGCTCCAGGAGCCCCCTCAGAGGGGGATGCTGGGAGCCCCCCTCGCCCTCCCCGCTGGCGGCCCCGCCGTAAGTGGCCTTTGGTATTTGCAAACATTGTGGCGAGGGGCTGGGAAGGTCTCAGCCCACCCCAGCGGGCGCCTTTGTGCTGTGTGGACCCCCGGGGGCTCATTTCCATCCCGCCCGGGCGCTCGCCTCGTTCCTTTCAGCGCCGACAGGCCTCGCTCCCTGCTCCACCAGCGTGCTTACGCTTGCAGCAGCAGTGCCAAGCACACAGCTGTGCCCCAGCCCGGCACTGTCCCCATCGCCGGGGTTCATGGCCCCACCCCGGTGTGCTGAGCTCTTGTGTGTGCCACTACCCCATGCAGTAGCTGCTGAGCTGTTCTGTCCTTGTCCCACTGAGGGTCTGTGCACGTCTGCACAGGGGTGTGTCCACTCGTGCACGGGCTGCCACGATCAGAGGTGTCTGTGTGCTTCCCACGTACACAGCTGCACCCACTGGGGCACACCTGCCCATCCACCTGTGGCCAGCTCCAGCTATGGGTACCCCACTCTGCCGTTTTCACACCCCCATGCACACCCCATACCCTCAGGGTCCCCCAAATCCCCCCACCCCAGCTGAGCAGGGTGTCCAGGGCTGGGAGGCAGCTCTGTCCAGCCCAGCACAGCCAGAGCCCATGGCACAGGGATACCATGAGCAGCTCTGGGCTCCCCACAGCTCCCAGCATCCTCCTGAACACCCAGTTGAGGGGTCACCCCATCGCCACCACAGCCACAACCCCCACCAGATCCCAGGGACCCAGCCCAGTGCAGCTGGTTCCCCAGCAGTGTCCGTTTGCTGGAACCGGTGTTTTATGGCCCTACTCAACACCTGCAGATCAATGCCAATCCGCATTTTATTTGATTTTGGAGTCATAAAGGTGAATTGACCCAGCTGTGCCTCTGCAACTGCTCTCCCCTGCTGCCAGGTGCAGGGTGGAAGAGAAGGGCAGGGACAGGGGACCCCGGGACACAGTGCCCATCCCTCACCGTGGCGGGGAGTGCCCAAGGGGAGATGGGGTTGCTCTTTTCTCGTGCTTTTTGTGACTGGAAAATCTCCTCGGGGGCCCCCGGCGGTGACCTCTTCCTGGGCGCAGCGCTAAGCCCTTTGTAATGGGATTTTGTGGCAGAACCGGCAAATTAGGGGCGAAGTGAATGTGTTAAGCTGCTGGTTTCTTTCTGGCGGTTCCCCCTCCCCAGCCCACGCCGGCCGCAGTTCGAACAAAGGCGACGAGCTCTGCTTTTATCTCGGGTCCTTAGAAGTCAGAGCTGTACAGAGCTGTGCTTCCCCCTCCGGAACAGGCAGGCTGGGACAGAGACGGGGACGTGGGCAGAGCTCGGAGCTCCGGCAAAGACGCATGGGAGGAACACTCTGCAAGCGAGTTGTGCCAATACATTGGCTACGGGGATAAATTTAGGGAAGGGGCACAAAAGGACTCATCTCTAGGTCAGGGAGATAGGGCACCAAGGGGTCCCTGTGGCGTGGGACCCCTCAGCATAGAAGACAGGGAACAGCAGTGGGAGGGCAGGTAGGACGGGGAAATGTGTGGGTCTGGCCCGGCATGAAGATGGTCCCCCGGCCATGCTAGGGTTCTGCAGCTGTAGGACCCTCCTCTGTTTCAAAGTTACTATTGTTATGGAGCAAAAGCTTCATTAACATTCACAAATACAAGCCATAAATACTTGTTAAAATCCCACATCACTGACAGCATTGGCAGCCGCTATGTTCTCTTTCACTTCTTGTCCCCCAGCTATCCGAGGCCCCTTTGCCATCCCTGGAGAGGGCAGGGAGTTCTGGCTGCCCCTCCAAAGAGAATGGGCAACCTCCAGCCTGGGGCATCTCCTCCAGGCACAGCCACCTCCACCAGGAGGTGTCCTTTCAAGGCTGTCCCAGCATCCCTTCCATTTAGGATGAGGGCTGATCCCCTGGACCTGCCCTGCTGCCCTGCATGTCTCTCGGCACCCTCAGGCAGAAACAAAGTACTGGGAGGCTGGGTGGGAAGGGTGTTGCTTCAGCACCCCAAAAGCCCCCAAATGCAGGCAGGTAGCAGGCAGGGGACAGTGTGCTGCCCCCAGGCCCCCCATAAGGGCCTGATTTATTGCTGTCTCCTGAAGGATGCCATTAAGACAGCGTCCGGAGCTGGGAGCACAGCTGCCGGAGCAGATCAGCGCCTGATTAATGTTGGGCAACTTGTTATATTGTCAGATAATTATCCCCAAACTGTATGACTTTTCTGCTAAGTGGCAGCGCTTAATTGCGTTTTTAATTACACTGCCATCACCGCAACCCCTCTGCGGGATGCAGGGATGCTGGGAGCCAGGCAGGAGCAAGGTAGGGGGCCCGGGACCCTTTGCAGAGGGCATGGCAGGGGCATCCCATTCCCACAGAACCCTCCTGGTGTGGGGCACACAGCTGTGGCATCCCCGAGCCATGAGTGCTCCAGGCAGCGAGGTTTTGGAGTGATCCTTCTTGGTGGTCCTCAAGGTGGGGAGTACATGGGGTGCAGAAAAAGGGGGAGTAAAGCAGGGTGTCCCCTTGCCCTCCATGAGCTTTGAGTGTTCACCATCTCCTGCAGCCTCCCCATCTGGCTGGGGGCAGCTCGGGGTCTGGCTTCCCCTCGCAGGCAGGGATGGGTCAGGGGTCAATACATTTAAAATTCCTCCTCGATCTCAAACTGCAGAGAGCAGCCAGCGGGCAGCGGCTGCATGGGGAGCACCCATCGGCACCCCGGGCAGGCAGAACACGTGCGAGCAGAAGCGGGCGGCTGTGTCTGTGTGTGTGAGCTCGTGTGTGTTCATGCGTGTGCATTTTTGGGGGGTGCATGTTCACAGGGACCACCTGTGTGTGTGCAGGAGCGTGGGTGCACAGCACGTGCGTGTGTGTGTGCATGTGGATTTGGGGGTGTGCATGTGCATTTGGGGGCATGCATGCACGTCCATGAGTGCCTGTGTGTGCACGCCCACACACGTGCTGCTGTGCACATCCGGATGCGCTGGTGTGCGTGTGTCGGTGTGCATGTGCTGCTGTGTGCAAACGTGGAGGTCTCTGCACACCTGTGAGCCTGCCTGTACCTGTCTGAGTGCCTGGGGGAGGAGGAGGTGCCTGTGTCTGTGTCTGTCCGTGCATGGGACATCAGTGCCACGTGTAGTCGTGTGTGTGTGAGTGTCTGCGTGTGCAAAGGTGCACCTGTGGCTGCACACCTGGGTGTGCAAACACCCCTGTGCCCCCACCCACTGCCAGCTGGGATGGCTGTAGTGGGTCCTGGCTCTGTCCCCCACCCCAGCCATGCTGGAACTCCCAGGGAGGCTCCCCAGCTGACCCCGTGGGAGCAGCAGGGATGGGACCCTCGGGGCTTCAGGTGCAGGAGGCACCTGCAGGTCACAGCAACTCCTCTCCCTCTCCCATCCCTCCCTGGGACAGTGATGCTCCCAGTGCTGCAAGGACTGCAGCCTGGAACCCCCAGCACTGTGGAGCGCCAGACCCCTCTGCTGTGTCCCCCAGGGCCGGGGGCCAGCTGGGGCTGTTCCTGCTGGGGTACAAGGTGCTGCTGCTGGGCAGCCCCCCACAGCACATCCCTCCTCACCAGCCGGACGCTGGGCAATGCCAGGAGGAAATCCAGGCCTTATCTGGCAGCCAGCTGCAGCCCTTGTCGTGGCCTCTGGCGTGAAATTTCCTGGCATGGCCATCACAACAGCACTTATCCCGGGCTATGCCTTCCTCACCAAGGTGGGGCCCAGCCAAACTTCCCCTTGACACCTTGGGGGTGAGGGGATGTGGTGAATCAGGCCCCCCAGATCTCTGTCGGAGTGGAGAGGAAGAAACATGGATTTTGATAGGGAAGGAGCTAGTCCTGAGCCCTGCCTTGGTGTTCCTCTGTGTCCCCCACTCACACAGACTGGGGCAAAAATTGGGCTTGGGGGGTAATAAGCCCCCTGAAAGGCATCCTGGCCCCCAGCAGCCCCCCTGAACATCCCTCTTATCTTCATGGCAGCCGGATGGGGTCTCACCAGAGAGAGGCTGAAATTTCCAGGAAAAAATGTAAATAAGGTCCCTGTCCTGCCTGTCCCCCTTATCTCAGGAATCCGGAGCGTGCTGGGCCCTTCTCCCAGCAATATTTCATCCCAGCCATCCCTGCTGGCTGTGAACCAAAGCAGCAATGATGGGGATGTGTAAGAGACTTAAAGATCACAATTGCCTTACACATTATTAAGGCCACAGAATGGAGGGAGGCTGTGTCTCAGGACCCCAGGACCCCAGGACCATGGAAGCCACAAAACACGCCGGGCTGGGGTCACTTTCTCACCCCACATGGCAGGGCATTCATAGGATGGTCAGGGAGGTTTGGTACTTCAGACCTCAACACATAACCCAGCCATGGGGGCTCCAGGATGGGAAGGCTTTTGGGTCCCCTCTGCCCACCTGGTGTCCCCAAGCAGCAGGGTCGGGGTTCGGCTGCTTCCCCTCCCTGCTCTCAGATCAGCTGCTAATGATGTCTCCTGACCCTGCTCGCAAAGAATGTAAATTATTCAGCTTCTCATCAGGGCAATTAAATTAGTTCATCATTGCAGACCATGAATATTTCAGGGGGGCAGGCCTGGGGCTGGGGGGGTCAGGGGTGACAGGCTGATCCCCATTCCTTGGCCAGGAGGTGCAGTGAGAGTGTCCATACTTGGACCACGGGGGACAGAGAGGATGGGGAGTAGGGGTCAGGTGTCTCCGGGCAGGGGGCTTGGATTCTGGTGCCCAGATGTCTGGGTCTCACGTGGGCAGTCTGTCCCATTGCCTTGTCTGTCTGGGTTACTTTCTCTGCCGCTGACAGAGGCCAGGTGCCAGCAGCCAACCCCTGCGCCACTCCCAGAGCAGCTCCTGCGTCCCACATTGCCCCCCTTTTTCAGGAGGACACCTGGGGATTGGTGGCACTGCAAGGGGCTGCCTCCACCCTAGAGATCCCAAATCCCCCCTGCCTTCCCCTTGCCCCAGGCTGTGCCAACTCCTGCCCGCTACCCTCCCCAGAGCCTGCGGGTTCTCCATCAGGATTTCTCTTTCCTTTCCTCCTCGCACTGAACAATTAATAATTTATCCCATAATAAAAGAGGAAACAGTTAATGAGATGAAAACAAGCCAGAAACATCTGCTGGGGCTGCTTTCATCGCCTCCCCGGGCCGCCTGCACAGGAAGCGGGGGCGGGAAGGGGACGGGGGCGCCGGGGGGGCCACGGCAGCAGGAGGCTGTCCCCGCATCCAGCCTTTCTTGCCATGGCCCCCTCCTCCTCGGGGACCCCCAGGCCAGGCACTCTCTCCCCACTGCACCATCAAAACCTGGCTGAGAGCTGCCAGGCTCAGGTCACACATAGCACTGGGGGTCCTGCCATGGGGGTGTCACCCTAAAAAGGGCAGTGAAGCCTGTTGGTCTGATGCTGCCAGTGTCCCCAGAGATGTGCCTGGCTGCTGAAGGGGGACAGGGTTGTCCTCTTCATTCCCTCTGTCCCCAGCCCCCATGCCCAGATGTTGTTCATTACTGGTGATCTGATCTCCAGTGAGTGGGGCTGCCCCCAGGATCTGATACTATCGGGGTAGCAACACAACCTCAAACCCTCCTGGGGTGCCAGGGGGTACATTGGGGATGGGGCAGGGCACCCTGCCAGCAAAGGGGATTGCAGGACTGACCCCATGACTCAGTGCTTTGCTGAGATTTATGGAGTCCAAGGAGGAAGCTTATTTTGGGACTGCTTATTTCGGAACTGTGGCTTCATGGCATGTGAGGAGAGGTGTGAGGGGACATGGCTGGGATGCAGTGGGGATGCAGGGCACTGGGGAAAGGGAGGGCAGGGAGAAGGAGCACTGAGAGCAGGAAGGGGACAGGCAGGGAAATGGAAGGGGAAGGCGGCAATGCCCAGAGGCTGCTGACATGTGGCCAAGTCCCAGACTGGAAGAAAGTGCCAGCCCTGACTAGCCCCACCATCAGCTTGGTCAAGGGAGGGGACTGTAAGTACCCCATGGAGGCACCCTGGGCTGCAGAGATGGGGCTGGGTGGGGGTTTGGGCAGGGGCAGTAGGGCTTGGGCAGGATGCTGCTGCCGGCCTGTTTTCAATTTAGCTGATCCTTGCCCCGATCCCTGCAGCTCCCTAATCTGTTTGTCTTCCAAAGCTGTTAAGTTAATTCCGAGCCCAGCAAAATCCCACGGCTTTCATCCCAGCCCACCCTCCAGCTCGGTGGGTCTGGCAGGGGCATTGCAGGCAGCTGCCAGACAGTGCCAGTATCCAGCATTGAGCTCCTTCCATCATGAAGGAGCAGGAACTCACTCCTGCAGGCTCCCAGACCAGGCTCCAGCAGCCCCCATGTCCCTTCTGGGGCCGGGTGCTGCTAAGGGCCATCATGGGGACAGGCGGGTGTGATGACAGCTGGGGAGATGGCCTGTCCCTCTGCCAGCCCGGAGAGACACCCGGCCCCGCTCTGAGAGGTGCCGCGGAAAAATTGACATCAGCATCAGCCTGGAGGAATTTGGCCTCCCTGGCCCATCCCAGCTGGGGACAGGAACGGAGACAGGGGCCTCTGCCATGCACCATAGCAGACATGGGCAAGGTGAAGTAGGAGAGGGGGTGGTTATAAGGACCCTTCTTTGCTGTACCCGTTTCTGGAGGCCAGGAGCAGCCAGAGGGTCTGTGAGTATTCCCAGGGTACAGTCACCAACTCTGCTTCCTGACCCCCTTCAAGTTCTGACTGCAGAGAACAGCCAGCTCATGACACTGGTGACACCTCCTCTGCCAGTCAGGGACAATGGTTGGGGCTGAATTCCTCAGAGCCTTTTTCTTCACTGGGGACCTCAATGAGGAGAAAGAAAGTTCTAATCTCTTCCCAGATGCCTTGGGGCTTCCGGTATGGTTGTGGCCCGATCTCCCCTCGGTCCCTTCTGTCCCCCACCCCACAGGATGTGCCTGGTGGCAATGGGGACGTTACAGAGAGATGGTGACACCCCGCTATTGCCTCCTTGCAGGAGACCCCGACATCCTGCTCCCCTCCCCCAGTCACGCTCCATCATCTCCTCATTCCCAGCCCGGGTAATTGGTGGCCTGGTGACAGACGGGCTCATTAACAGCTTAATTTCGGCTTCATCTCTTCCTGCCCGACCCCCAGCCCAGGTGGGACTGGCCCAGCAGGGTGCAGGGATGGGCACCCGGAGGCCACGTTGCTGCACCCCATGGGGGCACTCGAAGAGCTGGTGGGAGAGCACAGGAGTGCACAACACGGGTTGGCAGCACTGCCCTGAGCAGCCCACACAGCCTTGGCTCCCCGACGTCAGGGTACATGGGGGGAGCCCCATTCCTGGGCATGGGGACAGTGCCACCCTGCTCCTTGCCCGACTGGGATGGGCAGGGGTGCCACCATGGCAGGTGCCAGCAGGTGCCAGCCGTTGCCCACCTTCCCAGCCTCACCCTGCCCTTGTTTGCTTCCGTAACGGCGGCAGCCTTTCGGCTCCTTTGTGCCGGTGGATAACAGGGATTGCTGCTGCCTCTGAAGTACCGGCCACCAGCCCCACACCCCAAACTGGGCAGCAGGATACGGGCATATGAGCAAGGGGTTCAGGCTGGGGCAGGGGCAGGAGTGCAGGCAGACTTGCAAACAGTAGGTATGGGCATGAGGTGCAGGCAGATTTCCTGACCTCACTGCTCTTCTGCTTTGCCTTCAGGTCCATACTGGAGCCCAGGAGCCCATCCCCAGCACCCCATCACCAGGGCAGTGCCCAAAAACCTGTCCCTGTCCCCCTCCCCAGCAAAAGCAGCTGGCGGCAGCCCACAATGGCTGATGTGGGGCCCCCAAAGGCCACCCCACCGGATGGAGGCCTGGCTGCCTTTCAAAGGCGCTTGTGTTGTATAATTTATCGGCAGGAGATAACAGACAAGCAGCTAACGAAGGAGGGGGGCTGTACCCCTGCTCTGGGGAGCCTGGCACCTCGGGCACTGGTGCTGGTAGGATCCGTCACACTGGGGGCACAGGCACCTCCCCGGCCAAGGTGTAGGTCCTATTTTGGTTTGGGGGTGCCCCAAGGCAGGGGCAGAGATGGTCCCACTCTGTGCCCTGCTTTGGAGCTGCTGCCTGCCTTGTGCAGAGATTGCACAATCAGAGCAAGGGGAACCTGGGTCCAGTATTTGAGGGGCTCTTCACCCCAGCAACACGTGGACTTCCAAGCATCGGGGAAGGGCAGAAGGCATGGGGTAGGGAAGGGCTGGTCCCACGGGCACAAGGGCAGCACCTGGCGCCGGATCTGAGGAGAGTTTGTTTAATCCCAGATAAGGAGGTGACGCCAGGCACCTGGCTGGCAAATGGGCGCTTCCTGGGAAACGGCAGCGAAGGCAGTACTGACCCCCCCAGCCCCCACCAGCACCTGTGCCAGGACCGTCTGTTTGGCCCCAGCTGCGCAGGGCTGGCATTAGCTGGATACATGAGTCCCTCTGGCCACCCACACTCGTGTGGCACAGCATGGCATGGCATGGCATGACACATGGCACGGGGTCAGCGAAGCAGCCGGCACACGGCACAGCCAGGGCAGATGGGCATAGAGTGCAGGGAAAAGCAGGGTGCCCCAATCTCTGCCAGCACCGGCCAGATTTACACCAGGGCCAGCAACCCCTCAGCCAATCCTGCGCCAAGGGTTGCGTGGGCATGCGGCCAAGGAGAGGGCTTGGGGGCAAGGACGGGTCTTGGTACTGTGGTCCTGCTACACAGCCAGTGCCCAGGAGGTTCAGGGCTGTGCCAGTCTCCTGCTGCTACCCTGACCCTGTGGCATCTGTGGGGCATCTGGAAATTCGCCCTCCCCCTTCCCCATCTGGCCCTGCAGGTGGCTGCGTGCCCATGACCCTGCCCAGGGTCGGGGCTCAGGTGTGCCCTGTCCCACAAGGGCAGGGAGGCAGACAGCAGTGCCGGCGGGCAGGGTCGCTGGGCAGCAGCACCCCTGGGGGTTGCATCGCCGGCTGGTAAGCACAATCCCAGCTGCCTGCCGGCCTGTACCGAGTGTGCCAGGTCTCAGCAGGGGCAGACAGGGACAGCCAGGTGGGATTATCCCTTTGTGTCACCCCGCAGTGGCCCTGAGAGCATTCAAGCAGGGGGCAGAGCTGTGCCATGGCACTCCAGCCTGAATCACATCAGGATCCCAATGAGTACCCCTGAGTACAGAGGGGGCTGGCACATGGATCCTTCCCCAGAAAACAGCCCTGGCCCCCACGCCAGCCTGCCCCGGCCGGCTGGTCCCCGCCAGGTAGGTCACGTCCCTCCAGGATGGCCCCCTGAGGATTCTGGAAAGGGCAACTGGTCATACTGTGGCGCCTGGGCTGTGGTAGGACTCCCTCGTTCCGGCACACCCTGGGGGGTGTCCTGCCATCTTCGGTGTATTGCTGCCACCCCCTGGCAACCTGCACAGCCCCGGCTGTCCCCCACAGCCCCTCACGCAGGGGTGTCCAGGTCCCCAACAGCCCAGTCCTGCACCCCAAACAAGCGGGCAGGGGCACACGGGATGAAGGCTGCCAGAAGGGCTCAGGGACTCTGGGGAGGGGTCCACATCCCGCATCTTGAGCCAGGGGGGTGCCTGTCTATGGCCACCACATTCTGGCAGGGAGGAGGTTTCTGCCCCTCCCCGAACCAGGGTGGACAGAGTGGGGAGGGGGCTGCGGGGCTTGGGGGCGTCACCTGCCCAGGCGATGATTAGAAAGAGCCGAGGTTCCGTCCCAGCGCATTAAGACTGTCCCCGCTGAGTGCCACCGCCGCGGGGTGACCCTGCCGTGAACCGCCCACGCCCCCCCGACGGGCCAGCAGACCCCTCGCACCAGCACCCCCCTTCACGCCAGTGTCCCCGCTGCGTGTCACCACACTGCCCCGTTCTGCTGCCTGCGCCTCAGGCATGCGTGAGGATGAGCTGGCACCGTGTCACGGAGGGGACATGCCATGGAGAGGTCACACCTGTGTGGGTCTGGGTACCACAGCATCTTGTGACAGGCCTCCCGGTGCGGATGCTGGGGCACCTCGGCTCTGGGTACCACTCTGGACAACGACCTGGAGATGTCAGGCTCCCGGGGACAGCATGGGCTATGTCCCCACGCAGCCACCTCGTTGCAGGTATAAGGGCTACGCACGGGGAGCCGTATCCCATCGACGTCCCCACTCACGACCTCGTGATCCCTAGGGAGATGGTGGCACGTGACGCACACGCGGCGCCGTGCCACCCGCCGTGCCCAGTCCCCATCACACCGGACACCTGCGGGCTCCACCAGCCTTCTCTGTGCCACGTCGGGATGGGCACACGCTGCCCGAACGAGGCGCAGGGTTCCCATCACCAAGCCTCTCCTGAGGCAGGGAAGAGTTGGTTCCGGCAGGCTGGTGGTGGCACTCGGGGAATGGGGGGACAGGGCTGAACTCTTGAACCCGCACCGGCAGCTCCCGACCAGATGCCAGGCATGGAGCACTCCGTGGCGCCCCGGCCGTGCCAGACCCCCCTGCTCCCTCACGGTTCATCGGCAGGACAATAGGGGACGGTGTCACACGTCCCTCACCCGCCACGGCTGGCGCGCAGGGAGGAAGAAGCCGGTGTGGGCTGCAGCCCCGAGGCTCTTCGCTGGCTGAGTCCGCGCAGCTCATCACACCGATGTCCGGCTGCGACCGAGGGGCGCGGGGGAAGTGCCTCTGTCCCATTCAGCGAGGGTGGGACGTGGGCTGCGAGAGCACCGCGGGACATGTCGAAACCTCCCCGGGACATCCCGGAGCCCCACGGGGACATTCCGGACCCTCCGAGGACATTCCGGACCCCTCCCCGAGACAACCCGGACCCCTCTCAGAACACCCCGGACCCGTCCCAAAACACCCCGGACCCCTACCTGGACATCCCGGACC
>VYZT01011795.1:189588-201624 GCA_013400735.1 Pomatostomus ruficeps
GGCGTGGTTGCGTCATCGGCGTGCGCCGGGCGGGAGCGGCGCCGGGCGCGGGGTGGGGCGCGGAGCCGCCGCCATGGCCGGGATCCTCTTCGAGGACATCTTCGACGTGAAGGACATCGATCCAGAGGGCAAGAAGTTCGACCGCGGTGAGTTGGGCCCTGGCCCGCTTCTGCCGGTCTCCCGTCCGCCCCTCCCGCCGGCGCTGGCACCTGTGCTCCATCCCCGCCCTGGCCCCTCCGCGTGTTGTCAGCCCTCGGAGCGCCCCGCCTCCCCAGGGCTTCCCCAGCCCGGCTGCTGTGCCCCCCACACCCCCGCGGGCCCGGTGCCTTGCATTCCCCGCCCCACCGTGCTCCTCTCTCTGCCTGTGCACACCTCTGTCAGCTGCCGGGCTCTGGCTTCCGTCCCCAAACCCATCCGCAAACGGCTCGGGTGCCAGCCTGGGGTGGGAAGGGGTCCCTGTTCCCACCCAGCCCTCGGGGGTTTTCCTTGTTCCGGTCCTTGACTCTGCTGCTCTCCCCAGTGTCGCGCCTGCACTGCGAGAGCGAGTCCTTCAAAATGGACCTCATCCTGGACGTGAACATCCAGATCTACCCCGTGGACCTCGGTAAGCCATCGGGCTGCCAGCGCAGGGTGGGTCAGCCGGTGTCAGCTGGGTTGGGCGAGGTCAGAGAGCATGGAGCCAGGAATTGCCGTGATCAAGGAATAATATCCCTCAGGCGTCCTTGGGGCCCTGTGCTGTCCTCAGGTCACAGGAGGTTCAGGGCACTGTACTGGGGCTGAACTGGGTTCTGGTTCACCTCCCTGTGTGTATTTGGGCTCTCCTCTGTCCCTTTCCCCACAGACACTGTTTGGGGAAGCTGCCTCAGCTGGTGGTAACCAGGCTTTGAGGGAGACCTCCCGAAATAAACTTCTGTAGCTAAATACACTAAATGTGCGGAAAAGAGAATATTATCCTCAATGAAACACAGAAGGGCTAAAACTGATGGTGAAGGGGCTGATGTACCTGCCTGAGTTCCAGCCAAGCTCTCTGGGACTTGCCCAGTGAATACCTTGTTGTGTCCCCTGAGAACACCAGCAGTGGTGTCCTTGTGGCTCTGGTTTCCTCCGTGATGTGAGGAACAAGGAGACACAGGATCCAGTGTGACCTCTCACACGTTCCCCACAATCCTGTTGGAGGACTGGCAGCAGGGACAGAGCTTGTTTAGCACCCTCTGCCAGGGTGGCCCTTTGCCACCACCCTGAGTTCCGGCTGTGTCTGCTGCTGCTCTGGTTGTGCTCTCACCTTCTCACTGCTCCTCTGGCCTCCTCGCAGGGGACAAATTCCGCCTGGTCATCGCCAGCACCTTGTATGAGGATGGCACCCTGGATGATGGCGAGTACAATCCCACGGATGACCGGCCATCCAGGTACAGGGCCCAGCTGGGACCCACATGGGCATGGATGAGGGGAACGGTGAAGTGCTGAGGTTGAATGTCTCGGGTTGGACACTAAGAGGAATTTCTTCACAGAGGGGGTAATTAAACATTGGAATGGGCTGCCCAGGGAGATAGGGGAGTCACTCTCCCTAGAACTGTTTAAGGAAAGACTGGATGTGGCACTCGTGCCATGGTCTGGTTGACAAGGTGGTATTCAGCCGTAGGTTGGACTGGATGATCTGAGAGGTCTTTTCCAATCTGATTGACTCTGTGACTGAGGTATCTTCTCCCAGAGGACACTGAGCTGGGGGAATGGCCATGTTTGATTCCTGGCTGACTTCAGGCTGTGCCGTTGCAGGGCAGACCAGTTTGAGTATGTGATGTACGGCAAGGTGTACCGGATCGAGGGGGACGAGACCTCCACGGAGGCAGCCACGCGCCTGTGAGTGCCTGTCAGGAGTGGGAGGACACAGTGCCCTGGGGTGGGATCAGGGGCACTGGGATCTCAGCTCGGGTCTCCCATGGGATTCCCCACTCTCACTGCTGCTCTTCTCCCACCTCAGCTCTGCCTACGTGTCCTATGGGGGGCTGCTCATGCGGCTGCAGGGAGACGCAAACAACCTGCATGGGTTTGAGGTGGACTCCCGTGTTTACCTGCTGATGAAGAAGCTGGCCTTCTAGCACACCTCCATGGACTGCCCCACAGACATCCAGCTGGAGCCCTGGGAGCCCACATTCTGCCCCAGCATCCATGCTGCCCAGCCTCTTCAAAGCTGGGGAGGAGGGAGCAGTCCCCCTCCTCATCCTAGTATCTTCTGATTCCTGCTGGGATCTACATCTTTGTTTGCAAAGAGAAAGATGCCTGACATCTGAGTGGACACTGTGCTCTGGTCTTTCCTGATGGCATCTCCTCACCTCTGCCTGCCTGTGCTCAACAGCCCTGGCTCTGGCCAGGGGCAACTGGACTGGGACAGCTGCCTGCCTGCCTCTGGAGACTGGGGACCATTCCCTCAGGAACCATCCTGAGGCAGGCTGCCTTGGTTTTGATTAAACTGGGTTTTTTTCTACACTTGGCTCTGCTTGCTGAGAGACGAGGCTGGCAGGGAGTGGATACACCTGCGCAGGGGGAATGGGGGGACCCTGCCACTTCCCAAAGGGTGGGGAGTCCAAACCTGCAGCAGGTGGGTAGAGAGGAGGAGTGGCAGCTCAGACCATGCCGGGGGATCCTGCAGCACTGGCAGCTGCCGTGGGAGGGAGCGGGCACTGGGCAGAACTGGGAGCATGTCCCAGAGGAGCCAGCTCCTGCCCCGGGCCTGGACACAAGGACACACACAACTCTTTAGAAAAATAGCTCTTTAATCGAAAAGCATTCACAGTAGAGGTGCCTGCCCGGGTGGGAGCAGGGCCTGTGCCCACTGGCACATGAGTGTCACTGTTTGCCTCCGTGGGCTGCACGGTGGACGAAGACGTGAGGAACAGGTGCCAACCCTTTCCCTGTGGGCATCATCCTGGGCACCCAGAGCACAGCTCAGTGTCCTGCAGGATTGCTCCAGCATCGCATCGGGGGTTAAACCTGTGTGCAGCCTCACCGGGCCCCACATGGAGGGTCTCTGCTGTCCCCCTGTCCTTGCTTGCACAAAACCTTGGCCAGGTCGAGGAAGAAGAAGCGCAGCTTGCCCTGTACTAGCTGCCGGTAGGTGAGGAAGATGCTGGTGACGTGGCTCTGCTCCATGGAGTGTGGGGAGCAGCTCGGCTCCCAGTGTCCTGCCTGAGGGGCAAGAGGGGGACAGAGGGGTGACAAACGCCATTGTACCCAACCCGGCCCAGCTGACACCTTTGCCAGGGTGGTCTGGCTCACGTGGGGAGGTCTCACCTCCCAGCTGAAGGTCTGCAGGAGCAGGAAGAAGGAGTTGACATGTCGATAAAGCTGCCTCAGCTGCCTGGCCCCGCACTCCTCACTCACCTGGCCCTGGGCCCCCGCCGCAGCACCCACCAGCAGGGCCAGGTCACACAGGATCTCCCGCCGCTTGGTCTCGTTCTGGGGGAGCAGACAGTGACCCCCAGGGCCTTTTTGCTTCCCGTGCCCACCTTAGGTCCGGATGGGGTGCCCTACCCTCCCTATGCCACCAGCTATGCCTGCAAGCATCTTGTTCAGCATTTCTGGTGCTTGTGCCAACCCAAGGTTACTTCTCCAGTCCTGTTGGCACACCAGTGCCAGCACCCTCCTCCCAGCCCCTCTCACCGATTTGGATTTCCACTGCTGGAAAGTGAAGTCCACCAAGGGCAGCAGCACAGGGCAGCTGAGTGCAGGCAGGGCCTGGCACTGACCCTAATGAGGAGAGATGTCAAGGTGAGGTGCCAGGAACTGTACATGTCCCTGGCCTTGGGTTTTGTGGGGAACTGTATCCTCACCACTCTCTTTTCCATGTCCTTGGCCTCGACGATGTACTTCTGGATAAGCCTGTTGTCACAGACCAGCCGTGTTGGGCTGGCATGGTCCTCTTTCACGTGCAGGAGAAAGGATGTGAGGAGGAGCAGTCCTGGAGGAGATGGGGTTGCCTCGTGCACTGTGCCACCCTCCCTGGGCAGTGCCAGCCCAGAGCCATGCCTGCAGTGGCAAGTCCTCTCCCCAGCCCACTGGTGGCCTGGATGGCCCCATGGTGGGGGTGCAGGGGAGGTCTGAGTGGCTTAGGAGGGCCTGGTGCTGCTCTCCAGTCAGCCAGCAAGGGACGTGTAGTGCTCACTGGGGAGAGCCAGGGTTTCCGTGCCAGTGGTGCGTGCCAAGGGGCCGCACAGCCATGTCTGCCAGGTTTTTCAGCCACGCTCCAGGCAAGGAAGCAGAGCTGCATTCCCTGTGCAGACCAGGGCCAGCCCTCCAGATCCGTGCCAAGAGCAGCTCCAGGCGTCATGTGCACTTCGGGGAATCCCGGCCTGCAGTGTCCCACAGGGAACATCTGCACATTGCTGCTGCCTTGGCTGCATGCTCCCCTGCCAGCACTGCCTCCCCAGTGCCGCTGGCACACCGCTGTGTCCAGCAGCTGTCCATCCTGCCAGCTTCTCCAAAGGCCCTCTTTGCATCCTCCTGCCTCACTGGCACTACACCTGTCCCCAAAAGCCCTCGGCGCAGCCTGTTTCCCTAGGATAGGCATGAAGAGATGCTTGGTTGCCCTTGCACGCTGGCAGTGGCCAGGTCCAACCAGCCCTGAGCCACCCTTGGGGTTTGATGCCCATCTGTGGGATTCATCATGTAGGGGACGCTCTGGCTGTGGGGCCACAGTATCCACTGTCCCTTCCTTTGCGCCCAGTCCCCCCTTTTAGCCACGCACTCACTGTTCAGCTCCATGCTCGGCTGAGGGCTTCGGCCCTGCATCTTCCACCCTGGGGCCTGCGGCTGCTCCCTGGCTCCCGTCCCCCTTCCATGGAGGGCAGCAGTGGCGCGGGCTCCCCGCGAGCCGCCCAGCTGGGACGGAGGGCCAGAGGCCGGGAGCGACCCCGGGACAGCACGGCGCAGCTCTGCGGCTCTGGCCTGGCCGCCCAGCTGAGGCAGCACGATTTCCTGTTGTGTCGCCGCTGACCTTCAAGGAAAATCGCAGCAGGGGCCCCGGGCCTGGGGGACGGCTTCCTGCCTCCGGCCGCTTCCTCCCTTGGCTCGGGGCGCGAAAAGGGTGTCCCTGGGCGCCCTCCGTGGCTGCTCACCTGCGCCCAGGCCTGAGTGCTCAGCAGCCAGCGCCTCAGTGATCAGTGCCTCAGCTGTGCCTGTCCAGGGGGAGAGGGTGGCCCTGGTACCTGCAGAAGGGATGGCATCAGTGACCCTGCACTGGACAGCCCCAGAAATATCAGCCCTAAAGGGGTCCTGCTGCCGGCTGTGGCAGCCAGGTATGAAAGCCACCAAAAACCCTCCCACAGAGGTGGACCATAATCCTGGTGACCCTCTCCCAGAGGTGGACTTCATCCCTGGTGACCTTTACCCAGTTAGACCCCATCCCTTGTGACCCTTCCCCGCAGAGGCATGCTCTGACTCCTGCATCCATCACCCAGAGGTGACCTGGGGAGCTGGAGATCCCCGGGATGGCTGTGGTGAATGGGATCCCTCTGAGCTGGGGAGGGTGATGGCTGGTGCGTGGTCCCAGGGCTGTTTCTCCAGGGGTATTGGTTGGGAGTGGGGTGGGTGAGGCACCCCCAGATGCCCCCTCTCTGGGTAGGTAAAGCACCAGGGGCCCGTTCAGCACCATGCCCTGGCATGGCTATGACATTCCCTGGCAAATTCAGCCCTCACTGGGCACTCTGGTGGGGGTGCACACCCCCATACCCCTGTGTACGTGTGTGTGTCCCCGTACTGCACACGTGTACACGCCCACCACGTGCACCCTCAAACCTACGTGTGCACACGTGCATTTCCCTGGCACGCCTCGGGGCACGCGCTCCGATAACCCCCCACCCCGGCAGCCCCCCAGAGCTTCCCTTTGGGGAACACCCCCTTCCCAGCCCACATCCTCCTGCTCCCGGGCTCCTTGCAGCCCGTGCGTTTCCTTCTCACACCCCGGCTCTCGCACACTCTCGCACGTTCCCGCCCCCGTCCCTGTGGACAGCAGTTCCCGGCAGCGCCTGGCCGGGTGACAACAGTTAAAGTAAACACCGCAGCTCCGCTCCACCTGCCCCATGCCCTGCTCTGCCCACAAGAGCCCACCTTGCAGAGTGCCTGGATGGGGGATCCTAGTGGTGCCACGACTCCAGGGACGAGACTGGCAGCCCGGCTCGCCTGGGCACAGCCGGCAGTGAGCGCCGGGGTCAAATACCTCCAGGCTTCCCCCACAAGGCCGTGGCCCGTCTGCGGACGTGACAAGCTGCAATCACGCCCGCAATCACGCCCATCAGCACCCTCAACCCCTCTGCCAGCACTGGCCTCGGGCCTGCTGCTGTCCCCATGTCGGTCCCTGCCATGCCCCCACCATGTCCATTCCCTGTCCCTCCCTGGGTGCAAAGTCATTGGCGATGTCAGGCTGGAGAGCTGCGGTGCCCTGCATTCCTTCTTGATTAGGCAAACAAACCCATCAGGGGAAACTGGAGAGCAACTGGAAACTACAGATCTAATGGACCCCCATGGGCATCCTAAGGTGCCCACAATAGTCCCTTTACTCCAAAATATTCCTTTTCAACAATGCCAGAAGTTGGCAGGCTGCATGAGCCTGTGCCCGTGGGCAGCCTGGTATTCCTCTGCTGGAAAGGGCAGTGCCAGCATTTGCTGCTCGTGCCAGGGGGGCAGAGGAGGACGTGGGGGAGAGCCCCTGCTGCTGGCCCCGGCCCAATCCCACGGATGCTGTGTGCTGTTGAGGGAGAGAGTGTGGGGGCAGTGAGGCACAGGGACCCCAGAGGGACACGGGGGCTCCGGCCAGGTATCCAGGGCTCTGTCAGGGGACAGGAAGCCCGGCGGGGGCCGCGGGGCTGCACAGCTGGCCGGATCCTGGTGCCAAGATTCCCACCTCTCCTTACAGGGTGCAAAGTGCTGGGAATCCCGCTGCAGGACAGCCGTTCGCACCCACTTTGCCAAGGTGCTGAAGACAGCAGGAGGTGCCAGGAGTCAGGGAAGGGGCGGGGGGAAGAGGAGGAAGACACCGGGATGGGGGGGAGACTGTGGTTCGGTGGCACAGCTGCTGTCCCCGCAGGCCACCCAAATGTGCTCGGTGGGCACCCCCAGGATGTCAGTGCTAGCATGGGAAGCAAACCTGGCCTTCCAGGAGCAGGGAGGGGGGTCCCAGCCCCCTTTGAAGCCCCCATAAAAGGGTCCGGCATAAAGGAAAGAGAAAGTCAAAGGAACAAAGAGAGGGGCTAATCCCGGCGTGAGCAAACAGCCCCGTTTGCTCAGGGCACAGCTGGCTCCGGGGCCAGGGAAAGGAGCACAGCGGGGCTCTGCGGGTGCCAGGCAGCGGGGGACCCTCTACCCGGGCTGCCCCTCCCCGAGCACGGGCAGTCCCCGGGAGCACGGTCCCTCCTGGACCCTCCGGGCTTTTTTCCTACATATGCAAATTGCCAATAAACATCCGTGGGCAATTCCTACTCCCTGCGCAACCTGGTCCTTGCACTGTTCCCAGACAGCCGTCGCAGGAGAACACCCACGCTGCCGGGTAAATGGGCTTGCAAGAGGCATCTGGGTCGGGGTGCAGCAGCTTGGAGGTGAAAGATGGCAGGGTTTTACCTTTCCCAGTTTTCAGCAAGCCACATGCTGCCCAGCACAAAGCCCTCGATGCTGCCCAGAGGAGGTCCATGGGCAAACCCTCCTTGCCTTGGGTCAGGACACCTTATGCTGTGGCTCTGCTGGCATCTGGGGTGACTCCACTGTGCCTCTTCCCACATCCCGCTTCTCAGCCAAGCTTCCCACTCCAGTGGGGGACACGGAGTGTGCTTGGAAGGGGCACCTCGTCCCTCTGCCTCCATCCCAAGGAGAGGCGAAGGGGTTAATGCCAGGCAGCCGAGCCGCAGGTGGGCGCAAGAATGAAATTCCTTCTCGCTGTCCTGCGAAGTCTGGGCACAAATATTTGCCTGCATGTCCGGTGGGGAGGGGGGAGACCACCATAGCTTCTGGGAGCTTGCTAATCCCCATGCCAAACAAGGCCCCCACATGCCCCACATGCCCTCTGCCTTTCTCCTGCTGGGGTCACCCCACAAGGCCTTTGAGGAGGGGACATTTGGGGTCACAGGGACACCAGCACCTTTGGGTGCTCCTATGAGCAGGGAGTTCTGTGGTATTGACAGGACACTGGGAGCTGGCATCTTGTTCAGGGACACTGCTGGGATCTGCTTGGCATGGCAGACAAGAGTGTTTTGAGGTCTCTGTTCTGCTCCCCAAGCCGTGGCCACCACAATGGAATAGAAGGAAGGCGAGAGCCCCAGCCATCCCCACCATGTCAGCAATGCACCTTCCATAATAAATTCCACATGTTTACAGACAGAAAACATCCACTTTCTCCCCGTCCACGGCCCCCCCAAACTGCATCCCCCTTCTGTACCTACCACCCCTAAAACTCCCTCCATCCCCAGACCCCCCTGGCCTTCGTCTGGGATGGCCCAACCCTGCAAGTTGCCTACCAGTTGTGCAAATATTGCCGGAACAGCTGTAATCCCTGTGTCCAACGTGAATTATGAGATATTTCCACCCATTACAACAGCCCCCCCCGCCCTGCCGCGTGTGTGTGAGGCCGGGGGGATTAGACACGGCACAAGCCACACTCAGCACAAAGCTTTGGGTAGGCTGACGGCTCTCTTAGTCCTACAATGGGGAGGGGCAGTCAAGGGGGGCTCTTTTTTGCAGAGAGGGGGTGCCCCACATGCCTTCCTGTCTCCAGGCTCATGCCTGGAGGGGGTGTTGGGGTGCCCAGAAGGCAGTGGGAGGCTGTGGGAAGTGGGAACAGGGCATGCAGTTTCACCACGACCCCATCCCTGGGGAGCAGAGGCTCCTTCCTGTCGCCCTGAGCCCGGCTCATGTTCAAAGCCGCAAGCAGGCAGCAGTTAATGAGGGCAGACAATGTGATCTGCGTGGGGCAGAGCTCGGGTGAGGGCCTGCTGAGACATCCCCACACCAGGCATGGCACAGCCCTGGCACCACGATCCCCTGGAATTCTCCGTGGGACCATTGCCACTGGGCAGGGCACATGCAGAACCACAGGACTACAGGCTGTTCCGTAGGGCACCATTGGGGCATCCCACCTGCACTTTGCTGGGACAGGAGACACCCCATGGAACCATCACCTTCCCACGGGGGACAAGCCAGTGCCCGCCTTGGGAAGAGGTGGTGGAGGGGTGAAGGTGTCGGGCTTGAGGCTGCCCATGACCAGCCGTATCCACCGTGGTGCAGCTCCAGCTGCCTGCAGCTGGCAGCCCCGTTGGGGATGTGCCGGCGCCAGGCCCAGCTCTGGAGACTCAGAGGTGCCTTTGTACAGGGCACTGCTCCTCACACATATGTGTGGGTGCTGGGAAGCAGCTGGTGGGACCAGGACCCTTTCCCAGTGCTGCCCTTGGCCAGCATCATCCCCTCTCCAAGAGCACAGGGACCCCCGAGCCTCTGTCAAGCCACCTCTGCCTCTTGATGAGGGCACCCCTTGGCATTTCCTGGGGCAGCCCAGGCTGTGGACGAGGGAAGCCCAGGAACAGCTGGAGCATCCATTTCCTCCCTGCCCATGTGCCCCCACTGCAGTGGCCATTCCCCCCTCCCTGAGCAGGGATGCCCAGCACCCTCCTGACCCGACAGGCCCCATGGCCAGCACACTACCCCGGTCCCAGCCTGGCAGTGCCGGGACATCCTTACAGCCCCCTCTCTCTCACAATGTCACCCCGTGCCGAGGGCTGCAGCCAGGCGGGTTCCCCGTCCCTCTTTCCTTTCCCCGGGAAAGGGGAGGGAGCTTCCCTCATCGCTTCCCCGCGTCCCGCAGACGAGCCAGGAGACTGTGACGAGCTCTGGGTGCACAGAGCCAGCACCGGATTCCTGGCATCGGCGGGACAGCTGGAAGCCATCCCCTGCCTCCTCCCTGCTCAGCCCTGCTCACGTCCCACCGTCCCCAGGGCCGCTGCTGTGCTGCAGCGGGCACCGTGCAGTGACGCTGGCACAGCCACACAGACCCCAACCCTTCGCTGCCTTCCGCGTCGCTGGATCCCCGGCCAGTGAGGACGTCGGGAGAGAGGAGAGGGGACAGGTCAGTGACACCGCAGGGGACAGCGGGGAGGGCACAGGGCCAAGGGGTGCCATCCTGCCAGGTGTGGTTGCTGCTTGCAAGCAGCAGGGTGTCAGGGGCAGCCATGCCCTGGGGGATGCCCGAGGTCCTGGCAGAGTCCTAGCCTTGGTGATGCCAGTAGGCTGTCCTGCCGGGGTAAGCCCGGCTGCTCCTTGCTGCCGTCTGCCAGCTCCTGCCACAGACCAGGTCCCCGGCAAGGCCAAGCCCCCCTGCCCCACTGCCCTCCCCGGGAGAGGTGTCGCACTGCGTGGAGACGTGTTCCGAACCAGAGCAGGGAATGGGACGGCGCAGCCATGGACAAGCCGGGGATCGGCAACCCCATGCTGGCACTGGGGCACGGGGCGGTGGGCTGCAGCCCTCCCAGCTGCTCGCTGGGCTGCGGGGAGGCCCAGGAGAAGCTTTCCAGGGAGGCAGGGGCCTGTTGTGCTCCAGCTGTGCCGTGTTTCCCTAGCTACACCGCGCAGCTGGCCGGGTGTTTGCACCGCCCGGAGTTGATTTTGGCAGCCGCACGCTTCCCCCTCCTCCCCTCCCCACCCGCCTTCCCCCTGCCGGGCGCCTGCCTGCCACGCACCCACCACCCTCAGCCTCTCCCTGCCACCCTCAGCCGGGGTGGCAATAGGGACATGGCTAACACAAGCTGCCTCAAGTCCTCATAGGCTCTCCCTCCCCTGAGTTCATGCCTCAGTTTCCCCAGATGGATGATGCTCTCCCCAGACTTTCCAATGGTGCCTACTCACTGCCAACCTCTGCCACCCTTACCAGCCCAAGTGTGGGGGAAGAGGGGGACT
Source organism: Pomatostomus ruficeps (assembly GCA_013400735.1). NCBI lineage: Eukaryota > Metazoa > Chordata > Aves > Passeriformes > Timaliidae > Pomatostomus > Pomatostomus ruficeps. Next base: position 200,515 of record VYZT01011795.1, read on the forward strand.
CTTGCGGGGTGCTGCTGTCACAGCACCCCCCCCTCCTCCAGATGCCCCTTTCCTCCATGGGCAAAGAAGTCCAGGCATCCAGGCTCCTGGGCTCCTGCAGCCACTGCCACTGGTGGGCAGGAGCCCAGGATCCCAGTATGGATCCTTGCTCTGCCCAGGGTGGGCAGCAGCTGGAGAAATTTAGGAATGTGGAAGACATAAGCTGGAGGGGGTTGGTTGTGCCTTCGCAGAGAGCAGTGTGGATTGGGGGAGGGGGCTGTCTGTTTTGGGAGCTCACGCTCAGGGGTGCTGAGTGGATGGAGGAAGAGCTGGCTGCAGGAGAACAACGGATGGACAGTGCACTGCAGTGCCTTGTGTCCTGGGGTGCCAAGTGGCCTGGGAGTGGACTGAGTGGCTGGAGTAGTCCCCAGGATGTCTCATGCCTGGGGAGTGGGGGGCAATGTGCCCTGGAAGGGGTCATGACTGAAGGTGGACTGTGTGGATGTGGAGACTCCAGGATGCTCTGTGCCCAGGAGATGTCCCATGCCAGGAAGTGTACATGGATTGAGGAGGCCGGCATGTGAATGGGTGTGCCCTGCCTGATTCCCGAGGGGGCTCATGTGGATGAGAGGCTCCCGTGGGGCTCATGGGCTTGAAGAGGGGCATGTGAATGGGGGCATACCTGGGATGTCCAGTACTCAGGAACACCCCAAGCTCTATGGAAGGCATGTGGATAGTGGTGATGGTGTCTTCACAGTGCCATATATCCCAGAGTGTGTTGTGTGAATTGGGAGGGAATGTTCCCAAGATGCCCAAAACCTGAGCGTGCCCGATGCTTCGAGGGACGGTTATATCATAGAATCATATCATAGACTGGGCTGGGTCAGAAAGAACCTTAAATATCATCTGGTTCCAACCTCCACCCCTCAGGTTCCCCGTGCCCTGGGGCTGGTATGTGAGTAAGGATGCTCTGTACTCGGGGGTGCTCCATGCCCGGGGAGACGGCAAGCAAGGAATGGGGGTGATCCCCAGGACATCCCGAGTGCGGGGGTACCCCCTGCCTGGCGGGGCAGCCGCGTGCCCCGGGTGCCGCCGGACGGGACAGGACAGGACGGCCCGTGCCAGGCGGGG
>VYZT01011795.1:211538-221763 GCA_013400735.1 Pomatostomus ruficeps
CCGGCACCGGGACGGCGCGGAGCGGAGCGGCGGCAGAGGCGGCACCATGGCCTCCGAGAGCGAGGCGCAGCGAGCGCTGCAGTATGAGCAGACCCTGGTGAGTACCGGGGGCACCGGGCACCGGTGTGGCACAGGACGCGACGGGGCGCGATGGAGCACCCGCGGGTTTTGGGAGTCTGGGGGTGCTGCCCTGCTCAGGGCGACAGAACTCCGCGGGGTTCCCTGTTTGTGGTGCTGTCTCCTCTTTGGGGTGTCACCCCCAGCCCCCTGGCTGCGGAGGAGCCTCGCTGAGCCCCCGACCCCAGGGCAGGACTTCTGCACACACCTCACCACCCCCTGCCAACATCCCTCATCACTGGGAAGGGGTGCGCACCGTGGGGGGCTCCCAGAGGCGCCAGCCGGGCACGCTTCTCTCCCACGCACTCCGTGTCCCCAGTCCTCTGCCCCCAAGATAACGTATCTCCCCCGCCTGCAACCTTAGCCCCGTGTTTACAACTTCTTTTCCTCCGAGGCCTCCCCAGTGGCACCAGGGTGTCCCGTTGTCCTGGGGTGTCCTCCTTCCCCGCTGTGTCCCCAGTCACTCCACTGTTCTCCACTGCCCACAGCCCTCAAACATCACGGGCAAAGGTGCTTTTCCCCGGCCTCCGCTTGGGACACTGCCCAAGGCGGACGGTACTTTGCCCTGGCAAAGGCATTCGGACAGGCAGGGCCAGGGAGGTGTGCAGGGAAGCAAGAACTGCGTGACCACAGATTTGTCGTGCCCACGGCTGCCCAAGAGAGCCCGAGCCGGTTGCTGTGCGCGGGGCGGGCCCTGCTGAGCCTTACCCACCCAGCATGGGCGCAGGGCGCAGCGTCAGGGCACTGCTGCTTTGTATACCCTCTGCACTGCCTTTCCAAGCACACAAACCCTTCTTCTGCCAGTGCCCCTCAGTGCTCACTCCAAGCTACCCCTGCCCCGCCGCTGGCAGGTGGCTGCAGGACACCAGCTGACCGTGGGAGCCCCGGCTGTGCCGTCATCTCCACGACCTTATTGACCCCACAGTTCTTCCCGGCAGGGCTGAGTCAGGGAGCAGTCAGGGACAGGAGCAGGGGTGAGCTGTGGCGGTGCCTCTCCCTGCCACCAGCTCCAGACGGCCCCCCCAGGGCGCCCTGGTCACAGTGGGTGAGCAGAGAGGCCATCCCAGCCGGGCACCACGGGGCGGAGGAGCCTGCGGGCAGCGTGTGAGGGGAGAGGCACACTGGGCTGGCATCAGGGCAGTCGTACTCAGCACCAGCAGACTTTGCCCTCCTTTTCTTTGGGCAGGGTAGCACCCGTGCCCTGAGTGCTCCATGGTGCCCATCCCCATGGCCTCTGGGCTCAGTGAGGTTCATGAAAGAACCTTGGGCTCATGGGTGAGGCTGGGTGTGGGCTCCTGTCCCATAGCCTCACACCTGCATTTTGGGAGCTGCCTGGGCACGTGCTGGGCAGGAGGAGTGCACAGCCCTCCCCAGTGCATCTGAGCCACCACCAACTTCTGCCAGCACCTGCCAGGAGGGTAAGGATCCAACTGGAGCCTGGCATGGGCTGGTCTGAGTTGGACAGTCTGGGGATACTTCTTGTGGCCTATGCCCACAGCCAAGCCATCACAGCCAGGCTGCAGCGTGGTGCCCAACCATGCCCAAATATCTCTATCCCTAGCCCATGCCCGTCCCCTCCCCAGATTTCACCAGCCGTGGGATACCATGTCCATGGCTCTTGGGGCCCCAGACCTAAAGGTCTCCCCAGGTGTCCCACCCTGGGGACCCCATGCTGGACAGGTGTCTGTGGGGACCCCATGCTGGACAGGTGTCTGTGGAAACCCCTGGCATGCCGAGGGTGCCAGGGTGCACATCAGCCCCAGGGTCCCCCACATGCCAGGATGCCGTGGCAGGGAGCAAAGGGCCCCGTGGGGGGGATTAAGCTTGACAAACTGCCCTTGTTCATTGCAGAGCTGCTCAGGACGATTAGAGCCCAGCTAAGACGGGCAGCGTGACACACACCCCCTGGCCTCTGCCTGCCCACTGCCAGCCCAGAGGACCTCCAACCCCCTTGCCTTCTCCCCTAGGGGAAATTTGGGAGGGAAGGTTGGCTGGCATCAGCCATGAGGAGGGGGGCACCACTGCCAGGCAAGCTCAGTGCTATGGGACAGGCTGGCACGGGGACACGGCAGCACCAGATGCCAGTGCCCGCCCCAGGCGCAGCATCGTCCGGGCACAGCAGGCGCTGTGGGCTGGCAGTGCCCAAGGGGCTGTGGCACAGCCAGTGCCTGCAGCGCAGGAGCCCAGGACCAACACAGCGGCCTTGGCCCGTGCCTGTGTCCCCGAGTGCCCCCCGCCAGCCCCCCCTGTGCCCGCTCCCTGCCTGCCCGGCACTGTGATTGTTCAGCTGCTTCACGGCAGAGGCCGGAGTCCCAGGGCTGTTTGTGTTTCAAAAGGCCTTTGTGGAAAAATAACCCAAGCGGAGGAGGAGGAGGAAGGAGAGAACCCACCACTGGCATTGACACCCATGCCAGGGCTGTGGGCACCGTAGCTGTGGCTGCTCAGCAGTGGGCACCCATGGGGGTCCCATGTCCTCTCTGTGGGTCTGTGGCATGGGGCAGAGGGGTGGCATGGTGTGGCAGTGGGGTGGCACAGCCCCTTTCCTTGCATCCCTGTTGTTGCAAGTGGGGTCAGCTCCAAAGTGAGGCAGAGGGGGAACAAATCCCGCCATCCCCAACCAGGCTGGAGCCCCTGGGAATGGGCATCCCACTCTGTGCCCCACCACCTTGGGGGGCAGTGTGGCAGCCCCTGGCACAGCCCCAAGAGATAGACACAGAGCTGGTTTGGGGGGCACTCAGCCTGGGGGTGGTCCCATCTTGGTTTGGGCTGGCCATGGGTCAGCAGTGGAACCAGGCAGGCAAGTGCTTGGCAGGGTGACAGCACTCCTGGGGTGCTGGCCCATTTCGTCTTCCAGAGCAAACAAGCTTTTCCCGAAGGGAGCCTTTGAAAGCAAGACCCCGTGCAGGGCCGGGGTCCTCCTCTGGCAGCTGATGCAGAATTTGGCCCCTCAAGGTGGTCGTGCCCTTCCCCCCAGCTCTTTTCCACAGGGCAAGGAGCCACTGAGCCCATGCTGAGCAGGAGTTTGGGGGAAAATCCGTGCCAGGACAGGGTCAACAATGGAAATTAGTTCACTCCTCTCCCTGCCTATATCCCCACCCTCCCTCCCACTGCTGGGCACAACCTGGGTATTAGACAGCAGAGAATCCAGCCGGCGCCACTCTGGCTGCTTTCTGCTCTCTACCAAAGGGACCTGGGCAGGAGCACTGCCCCGTGAGACGTGCACCTTCACGCTGTCCCCGCGGGGAGTTGTCATGCGCCAGCAGGCCAGGGGGCTGTGAACGGGACCCGTGCATCTGGGGTGGGCAGTGCTGCCAGCAGCCAGGGCCAGGCTGCCCACGTGCCAAGCGTGGTGCCCACCCGTGGCGTTGCCCCTCTGCCGGGCGCCAGCACGGGCCATGCCGGGGAGGAGGACGGCTGCGCCCCGGCTGGGTAGCCACGCGCTGCGCTGGCACGGCACGGCGGGTGGGCACACCATCAACATGGGGCTCACGTTGTCCCAACGTGGGAGCCTGGCAGGGCCCCCACGGCCCTGAAGCCTCCCTTTGTGCTGGGCCAACCTCTGGCACTTGGCATTCAGGTCGTGCGGGGGGGAGTGAGGCGGAAACCAAGCAACCGAGTCCTTGGCAGTGCCTGCCAGCGCGGGACAAATGCCCCTGGCTCAGCGGGGAAGATGGGCACAAAGAGCTCCTGGCCAGCACAAGGGGCACTGCCAGGGCCACCCCCTGCCAGGGCCAGGCCACGTGCCACAGCCAGGCAGGAGGCACCCGAGGAAAGGGGGGTGATCCCTATGTGGGCACAGAGCCACTCGCACCTCTTTGATCCCTAAACCCCCTCTTCACAGCCCAGGGACCGCCCTGGGCCTGATGTTGTGCCCCCCTCTCCTCAAACTGGGGGTACGTCCTGTCCCTCAGTGTCCTCTTGCCGCCCTGCTGCCAGCTGAGGCCAGCCAGCTCATGTCACATGTGACCTGCCAAGGCTGCTTTTGGGGGATATCCCAGCCTTGCTCTTAGCAATGCCGGGGTGTGGTGCCTGCAGAGCGCCAGCACAACCCCAGTATCAGCCCTCAGAGAGTCTCCTGGCCAAGCTGGCCACGTTCCCATCACTGGAGGCCCTTCCCCACCCTCTACCAGCCCAGTCAGGTGCCTGGGGCACCTGGGCAGGGCTAGAGACTGGTACTGACTTTTCAGCTGCCTGCTAGGGGCACGTGGGCAAAACAATCACAATCGATCCACACTCACCTTATCTACCTGGCTCCTTCCCACGCCCTGGAGGGCAGACGGGCACTCCCACAGGCACCTCCACCCCTTTGCCTTGGGATGCCATGCCTGTTCCCTCACCTGGCAGGCTGTGCCAGCATTTCCACTGCTCCCCTGACTCAGTTTCCCCACTTGGGTGCAGGGGCTGGGGTACCAGCTGCCCTGACACTCCTGCCTACTCCTTGTCCTGCAGATGTATGGGCGTTACACGCAGGACTTGGGCACCTTCGCCAAGGATGAGGCGGCCCGACTGCGGCTGCAGGAGGGGGACACTCCCCGGCCCCGCCGCCCCTCCGAGCTGCTGGAGTACACCCAGGGCCGCTGTGCCCCCTGTCGTGGTAAGGGTCACTGGGATACAGACATGGGTGGGCACAGCCCCACAGCAGCACAATCTGGACACAACTGCCCACCCCGCCACGGTGGTGTGGGTAGAATTTCTCTGGCTGTCATGGGACACCGGCACCAAGGACAATGCCACCTGCCCGCCAGGCAGCAGGGACACAATGGCTCAAAATAGCCAGGCATGCTGCAGGGACTGGGGGCCCCCAGCCCCTCTGCGTGGGGCCATGCCAGGGAGGCTGTGCTGGAGGGAGGTGCATGCCCAGTGGTGCCAAGTGCAACTGTGCACAGTCAGCTGGCTGTGACAGCTGGGCACAGTGGTGCTCCTGCACCAGACTGTACCAGCGGTGCTGGGTCAGTGCTGCTGGTTGTGAGCATTTGTGTTGCTGCCAGCCTGGCTCTGCCACCTCAGTGTGCCCAACCCTGGGGCATCCAGCCCTGAACCCGCCCTTGTGTCCACAGTCTGCGCCTTGCAGTGCCAGCGGTTCCTCATCTCCAAGGTGGGTGAGGACTGGGTCTTCCTCATCCTGCTGGGGTTGGTCATGGCACTGGTCAGCTGGGCCATGGATTTCGCCATTGCCACATGCCTCCAAGGTAAGTGGGTACCAGTGGGTTCCCAGAGCCATGGCAGGGCAGGGAGTGGCCATGCCATGTGCCTTGCCACCCACGATCCATCTGACCGGCTGTTCCCACAGCTCAGAAGTGGATGTACGGGGGCCTGGACACCAACGTGCTGCTGCAGTACATGGCCTGGGTCACCTACCCCACTGTGCTCATCACCTTCTCAGCCGGCTTCACCCAGATCCTTGCACCCCAGGCCGTGGGTAGGGCATCAGGGGGCTGACAGCACCCTAAGCAGGGTGTCCACTCTCTGAGTTGTGCCTTGGGAGCTGCTTGGGTGTCTTTCTGGAGGTTCTGGGGGTCTTTCTAGGGCTAGTCTTCAGAGGGTCTCCTGGGGACTATGATTTGGATGTCATCCTGAGCTATGGGGTTGCGGGTCTTCTGAGGGCTATGAGACAGAGGTCTTCAGAGAGTCTCCTGTGATGTAAGGGGTGGATGTCCTCCTGGGCTATGAGGCTAGCAGGTTTGGGAGTCTTCCTAGGGTTAGGAGCTGATCTTCAGAGGGTGAGACTGGAGACTGGAGACTATGAGATTGAGGTCCCCTGGGGGCTATGGGTTGAGCTGTGCCTACATAATCCTGGGGCTGTTCCTGCCAATTGTACTGTGGGAAGAGGTATCTCTGGGATCTCCCTGTGGCAATGGGGTGTGGCAGAGCATCAAGGATTATCCCCCAGAACCATGGGGCAGTGTTCCCCCTTCATGGCCTTTGGTCAAAGTTGTCCCCACATCACCAGGCTCAGGGATCCCTGAGATGAAGACCATCCTGCGGGGTGTTGTGCTGAAGGAGTACCTCACCCTCAAGACCTTTGTGGCCAAGGTGATCGGGCTGACATGTGCCCTGGGCAGCGGCATGCCCCTGGGCAAGGAGGTGAGGGCAGTGCCTGGGGCAGGGTGAGCAGAGGGCCAGGGAGCGAGGCTGAGGGCAATGTCCTTAGTCCCCCTGTTGTCCTCTCAGGGTCCCTTTGTCCACATTGCCAGCATGTGTGCAGCCCTGCTCAGCCGCTTCCTCTCCCTCTTTGGGGGCTTCTATGAGGTGAGCAAGGCAGGCTGGTCCCAGGAGGATCAACCTGTGCCCACCAGCAGGTTTGGCACTGCCTGGGGTTGGGGGCACAGTGCCCACTCACTCCTGTCTCCCTCACAGAATGAGGCAAGAAACATTGAAATGCTGGCAGCTGCCTGTGCTGTTGGTGTTGGCTGCTGCTTCGCTGCCCCCATCGGAGGTAGGGTCACCCCGGGCCCCCCCACGCCCCCGCACCTCCTGCCTAGGCAGCAGGGTCCACCTGGCGAGGCAAGCAGGACCCCCAGGCCAGCTGGCATGGGAGAGGGCAGTGCTGCTCAGCAGGGAGGAGGAAGGGAGGAGCAGGCACCATCCTCCCAGATGTGTAACATCTGCTTTTGTCCTCTCCCCTGTCACCCTGTGCTCCAGGGAGCTCCCCACTCCAGTCCTGCTGAGCCCTGCCCCTAGGTTGGTGATGTGTCTGACTCCTTCCTTGCGCTTTGCCTGCTGCCCTATCTGTCTGTCTGTCCATCTGTGTGCACCCCTCTCCATCCCAGTGCCACCCTTCGTGTTGCTGCCCACGTCCCTGTGCTACCCTCTCGCCCGTGCAGACTTGTGCTTGGTGCACTGTGCCATGGCCACTGTGCCCATCTGGGACCGACCACGTGCTTTGTCAGGGAAGCCCTTGAATTGCCCCGTAGTGTGTCCATGGGGCAGCCAGACCCCCACGGGCTGTGCACAAGAGTGGACTCAGGGTGGGAAGCATGCCAAGCACTGGGGGCCTGCCTAGGTTTCTCCACTTCCCTTGTGTGCTTGCCCCCAATGCCAGGCGTCCTCTTCAGCATCGAGGTCACCTCCACCTTCTTTGCTGTCCGCAACTACTGGCGTGGCTTCTTCGCTGCCACCTTCAGCGCCTTCATCTTCCGTGTCCTTGCTGTCTGGAACAAGGATGAAGGTACCTCAGGCAGGGTGAGGGCATAGGGGTCCCCTGCCCAGCCCTACTGACCCCCACCATCCCCCAGAGACAATCACGGCACTGTTCAAAACCCGCTTCCGCCTTGACTTCCCCTTCGACCTGCAGGAGCTGCCTGCCTTTGCTGTCATTGGGTGAGTGCAGCTATCCCAGCACCCATCCCCTGGCCCCAGGGTGGCAGTGATGGCGCTGGTGGTGCTGGTGGCAGCAGCAGGACACCTCTTCTCTTGGCTCTGCCCAGGATTGCCAGCGGCTTCGGGGGAGCACTCTTCGTCTACCTCAACCGCAAGATCGTGCAGTTCATGCGCCGCCAGAAGACCATCAACCGCTTCCTCATGAAGAAGTAGGTGCCCAGCAGTCCCCAGCACAGGGTGGTGGAGTTGGGCTACACCAAAATTACCCCCTGCCCTGTGCCACCCTGCCAGGCGCCTGCTCTTCCCTGCCCTGGTGACGCTGATCATCTCCACGCTGACCTTCCCGCCGGGCTTTGGACAGTTCATGGCTGGCCAGGTACCTGCCGTGGGGTGACACTCCAGACCCCACCCCAGGGCCACCATTAGCCCCAGCTGACCCCTGCCCATCACCAGCTCACCCAGAAGGACACCCTGGTGACACTCTTTGACAACCAGACATGGGCCAAGCAGGGGCTCAGTGATGAGTTTGAGTACTTGGGCATCCTGGAGGCTTGGCGCCATCCCCGCTCCAACGTCTTCGTCACACTTGTTGTCTTCATCCTCATGAAGGTGGGTGCCTACTGCTCCTGTCATCCCCAAGGTACCACCAGGAGGTTATGGAGAGGATTTCCTGGATGCCACCAGGGACATGTCAGACTGTTGCCAGAAAGGTGGCACCGGAAGGCACTGGGTGGCTGCTCTGAGAGTCCACCAAGGTGTTTGCTGGGTGGTGCTGGCATGCCATCAAAGAGATCTTGGCTGGGAGCCACCAAGGTGCCACCAGGGAGGTGCTGGCCAGATGCCACTGAGTGCCACCAGGAAGGAGCTGGCAGGGTGCCCCTGGGAGGAGCCCATGCCCCAAGGCAGGGTGCGGTGCCCACGTGCTGCTCCACAGCACCCAGCTGAGGGTCACGGCAGGGGCAGGAGGCAGGGCTGGGTCAGGGAGGGCAACTAATGTGTGTCTGCCCCACAGTTCTGGATGTCAGCCTTGGCCACTACCATCCCAGTGCCCTGTGGAGCCTTCATGCCCGTCTTCGTCATTGGTGAGGCCCTGTACCCTTCGTGGGCACAGTGGGAGGAGGGAGCCACCTCCCAGCCCACACCAGGCACCTTTGGGTGCCTCCAGGTGTCCCTTTCCCTGACAACATCAGGCAGAGGAGAGGGCATGAGCCTGGGCCGGGTATCAGGAGAGCCCTGTGCCCAATCCCAATCCCTCTCTTCGAGCAGGGGCAGCCTTTGGGCGCCTGGTGGGAGAGAGCATGGCAGCCTGGTTCCCTGATGGCATCCACACAGACAGCAACATCTACCGCATTGTGCCGGGGGGCTACGCCGTGGTGGGTAAGCACCGAGCTGGAACAGGGACACCGTGGTGGGCATCATTTGGAGATACTGCTGAGGTGGTGATTCCCAGAACTGGGAGTGATACCACCACTGGGGATGTTCCCAGATGGTCCCAAGAGCTCCAGATGTGGTGGATGCCCTAGAGGGGGGAACACAGGGTGGGGACCTAGCCTGGTGGGCAATACCTGACAGCGCCCCCTGTGTCTCTTGGGGGTGGACGCAGGGGCGGCCGCACTGTCGGGTGCTGTCACCCACACGGTGTCCACGGCCGTCATCGTCTTCGAGCTGACGGGGCAGATCTCGCACATCCTGCCTGTCATGATTGCTGTCATCCTGGCCAATGCCGTGGCCCAGAGTCTCCAGCCCTCCCTCTACGACAGCATCATCCGCATCAAGAAGCTTCCCTACCTCCCTGAGCTGGGCTGGGGCCACCACGAGTGAGTGTGTGTCCCCTGCCCCAACCCCAATCCCCTCACCAGGCACAAGGGGAGGGGGTGGCATCAATCTGAGGCCACTGTTCCCCTCCCTGGGCAGGAAGTACAACGTGCGGGTGGAGGACATCATGGTGCGGGATATCCGCTACGTCACCCTCAACTGCAAGTACCGGGACCTGCAGCAGGTCCTGCAGAGCACTAAGATGAAGAACCTGCCACTGGTGGAGTCAGCTGGTGAGACACAGGCAGGGGGCCTGCTGGCATCCACAGCAGCCGTGGAGTGTGACAGGATGGTGGGTGGGTGGCAGAGGAAACATCAGGAGCCAATGTGGCCCTTTGGTGTGTCTGGCAGAGTCCATGATCCTGCTGGGCTCCATCGAGCGGACGCAGGTGGGGGCCCTGCTCAGCAGTCAGCTCAGTCCCCAGCGTCGGCTCCTGACCTTGCGGCAGAAGGTACTGTCTGAGGATGGGCACCGGCTCTCCGATTCCAGCATCCGCTTCCAGGTGAGAGGTGCATCCGCCTTGGGGGATGCCCAGTCAGGGTGCCCCCACCACCATCACCCTTCCACCCCATCCCCTCACAGATCAGCACAGAGACCTCCTCAGGCACACCTGCCCGCCCTGCGCTCCGCAAGCCCCTGAAGCCGGCGCTGAAGCGGGTGCCCAGCAGCCCAGCCGACAGCCCCCTGGGTGAGTCTGCATGCAGCCCCCCCAGACCCCTTGTGTCCCCTCCACTGACACCCCCTCCACACCCACAGCTGGCACTGCTGACCACACTGGCATCGCCCTCAAGAACCTCTTCTGTGCCAATGCTGCCACGGAGCCCACCGAGGTGAGAGCCTGGCCCTCCCAGCCCTGCCCATCCCCAAATGGCCTTGCCTGGCTCTTCCTGGCCCTGCCCAGCTCTGCCTCACCCTTCCCAGCCCTGCCCATTCTTGTCACATCCCTTTCCATTCCTGCTCAACCCTGCCTGT